>JBBPKK010000696.1:0-17717 GCA_038089215.1 Tylopilus vinaceipallidus
AAAAGAAGGAGATTAAGATTCGTCTGGCAGGCTTACTTCCTGGACTGTCCAGGTGGTGTCAGCTGGCGCTCAACGCGACGCCCAACGAGCTGGTTGATGTGCGCCAAATGTCGATTTCTGTTTCGCACGCGTGCGCTGACTCGGATGGTTTTTAGAATATCATGGCCGTGAGGGAGGTGAACGCGTTGGAGGCTATCATCATATCCGATTACGAGGACCGTTTTCCTGCTATTTCTTGACCAATGTTATCGTGCGATTGATGCGATACTTATGTCATCTTCTCAGAGACCCGAGTTGCATGCTGAAAAAATCAATCGACGTTTGTTGTTCCTGTTGGAGAGTTCCAGGCCATTCGGAACTCGCGGAGCGTATATCCATCTTCAGGTGATTATTGGAGTTGTATATCTACTGGTGTGATTAACAACGACAAGGTTACACGTGCAGCAATCAGAGTAGAGGACATGACCTGGTGGGGGATGTGACGACGGAGATGAATGAGCAGTGACATTGAGTGTGCTGAAGAACAGAAGAACGCTATATTGGATGTTACAAACTGGCGAGAATGCCGTCCGAGTCTTCTCAAAATTCTTATTGTTTTGCTTTATCACATGTGGATGGTATTGGTGCTGGTGGGGTTCTTCGCCCCAGCGAGATTCCATCAAGTACGAATGGCCGAGGAACCATACGATCATAGGTTCTGCCGTTCCACCAAGGACGGCTGACCGGCTAGAATTAGCGTTCTGTTGTGTCCGATGGTTCTTGCGGTAATTTTGTGCATTCCTTGCAGTGAACTTCGACTTGCATCACGGGTCGATCATTCTTGCGGTTAACTCTGGTGCTTGCTTGCAGGAGTTTTTTCCTGTTTCACCGGTGTTTCCGCGATCAGGCGTTTTTCAGAAGCACTAGCGTCAAGGGTGCAGTCATTGGCCTAAACAAGCGGTTGCGTAGGTATCCATAGCTACCACTCGATCTCAACACTCGGGGACTTGATGACGCCAAAAGTGATGCCACTGATGGTGATTCAGGGGGGACAGTACTCGTTCTCCATTGTTTTAATCTATCAATCATTACCACTTTCTACCCCATCCCCTACCGTAGCCATCTCTTCTGGCACGTCGTCCGATCCTTCGGTTTTCCCGCCATTCGCGAATGCAATCGTGCCAGCCATTGCTCTTCCAGCGCTACGTCCAGCTTGTCCCGTCAGGCCAAATCCAGTGTCGATGTCGCCACCGTGTGTATCGCGTACGTACAATTCCCGTACGTTCATGGCGAACCGTGGCGTGAGGGTGTATAGCAGGATGTTGATGGCAGTACTTGTGTAACCCATCCCTGGGGAATCATGCCCAGCAACCCCAACATGTTGAGGAGACTGTACCAGACAGTGCTGATCAACCGAGCAATGGCGAGTCAGTCGATACATGGGTCAGAGAGAGCGTGACGACATACACGACGAAGTGCAAGAGACTGTCTCGGACGAGGAGCGTCATGTACTTGTTCAACTGCCATCTCCGCGTCGCTCGGTACATCTGGAGCGCATGTCTTGCGAACTGGGTCCCCACGAGGATGCACATGAATGTAGCGAGGATGAACTGGACGATCGTGGACATGTTGTTCCACACCTCCGTGCTGAATACGACGTTGCAAATAGAAAGACCTGGAAACTGAACGGCCGACACTGTCGAAAAGTAGAACATAGAGATGACGGAAATCCATCGGTCTCGAGCACGCACCTCCAGTATACTTCGGTGAACTGTAAACGCCAGCGGTAGCGAATAGAACGACGATCTCCGTGATGTATATCACGAGAAGAATACCCAGGATGACCCTCGATCGATTATACATTGCATACACGCGGAGGATCATCACCACTCCAATCAGTTATTGTCGTCAGGTTTCCTCGAGGATGGAATCAGAGAGTACTTACAATCACCATTCGTCCAGAAAATCGGACAAGCCTAATTGCCTAGAATGCAAACTGCAGTGCCTTTGAATTTCTCGAGTTTCAGTATCTTGATGCAAAAATGACCCTTCGGAAACGCTCACAGCTACCAAACCTCATGAGCGCTAAGGGACTCTCGAGCGCGAACGTGGGTACTCACGTCTAGTAGTGCCGTCCGAGCGTTTGCAACACGTGTCCTGAGTGATTGGGCAAGGAACACTGGAATATAACTGGGCCTGGCACGAACGTGCTGCCAACTTTACATTCGCTTCGTCAGCTAAGTCCGCCAGAGTGCTCAACTGTGGGCATACTGAGCGCTGCAACACTTGACAAAGGATTCAGAATTCAAGCTTCGATCGCGTTCTAGATCATGTTTCGGGTTGACTTACAGGACGGTGATAATGCCAGCATAGCGAATCTAATACAGGGCCTGGGGTTGGAACGCCCGTTACGAAACGGACGAAGGTACTCACAAGAAGGAATAGTGTCGACACCCAACTCCAGCGCCTATTCTGTGATAGTAGTTGCATTATATACTGCACAGGACGCCAAAGGCGAGGAATACAGACCCAGATATTGTAACCGCTTAGATCCCAGTATCTAATATATATACCGCCTGTGGTACTGAGTGCTAAGCACTCGGTATTATCTGCCTTTTGACTTGGCGGCTGCGCGCGGCGGTCCGGTCATTACAGATATACGTTGTCGACGAAACTATCAGTTAGAAGAGCGTGTTCCGGGTATTGGGCGGTATCAGAGCACCTCTTTCGAAAACATGAGACCTAGGAAATGGTAGTCGTTCTAATTAACGAAAATAGAACTTGAGTGACATACAATAATACGGCGACAATAATCACAACTATAACGGTGCTTACGTTAGCGTCTGGTCAGTTATGTTTGCACGTGACTAACGGGAACCATAGTCGTTCAATCGTTGCTGTGCTAATGCTAATTGCGCGCTAGAAGACATAGTTTCCTGGTGGATGTGAACGAGTTGTAACAGCAGCGTCAGCGAAGAGCAAAAAACTTGAGGGGCGGTGAGAACACCAGCATCACTGAGGTTTTTAACTGAGGGAGCCTAGGAACGTGTCGCTTATCACACCACGAATCAGAAGACGAGTCTGTCCTGCCGTCCAACTCGGATGTCTATTTCTAACGTACCTTGCGGAGTCACCGGGCAGCAAAACTTCAATCATTGGCCCAGGGCTGTTCTGAGTACACACAATCATTGCGATCCGTTTCATCGGTCCAAATGGGTACAGTACGATGATATTGCGTTAGCAAATTCTACATGATCCTATATCTGTGGAGCAGGCAAGTAACGTACCGTTTTCTCATGAGTTGTTGGCTACAACATGTGAGCTCTGATTGGTTGGCAAAAAAGAAACGATAACACTTCTGTTGCCGGTTTTTCGCCAAGCCGATATAGTAACCAGCTGACGTTCCAAGTCTGTCAAGCTAGAGCTAGCAAACAAGGTGCTCAGTGTCGTCAGTGAAACGGTCAGCCAACAGGACCACAGGACCTCGGTTAACACCAGAACTTGTAGTGCCGTCAACTTCAAGTGTCCTGAGAATAGAATTGTTGTAGAAAGTGACGGCGACAAGTGGAACCCCGGTGGTGGTACCATACAACGGTAAATTCGTGAAGCTAGGTCATTCAAATGACGGGGCTCGTACCATTGTGGGCTTGTGTTCTGTATGTAACAGACATTTCCCGCACGTTCGGCTTCGCCTGTAATCGTGTAAGTGTAAAACGAAATTTTTAGTGCCTGCTCTGCCTCGATCAGACTTGTTCGTATGAGTCAAACGCAAATGAAGCGCAGCCAGGAACTTTTGTGGGCGCGTCGGCTGTAAGAAGGGTTTGTGAGTACCCGAGAGATCTTGCTAGTTGAAATGTTTTCTCATGGCGCTGTCAGGTGGCGTCGAAATAGTTGGCGCGTCAGTCAACTTGATCCTTCGGTTGGCGTTCACGGCTGCTTGTCATCAACCAATATGCCTATGATATCGATATTGGCAGAACCCAAGGTTCTCCGGGGGACTAAAGGATGCGGTATCAAATAAGCGGTGGGTGGCGCAGATATGGTACTGTCACAGTAGCATTACTATCATTTGCTTGTGGCAAGTACAGTAGACTCCCTCTTAACCCGTACCCCTCGGGATAGCCTCAAAGGTATGGGTTAGAAGGGAGTATGGGTTAGCAGGGAGGCATTACGGTGGTGGAAGACAGTTCAGGATAACCCAAAACGTATGGCTCAGTAGGGAGTATGGAGTCGACTGTGCTTAGAAGTTCCACAGCATCTTAATGTGCCTTCGGAGTCATTATGTGAGGCGTTATTTTGTTACATGATTGGATTGAAGAGCTCACCACAAACACGGATTTGTAACGACCAGCTTGACGGAAAGATGGGCTTTGATTGGATCTTTCCAGTGCGAACGTAAACGAAAGACCGCCTGTGACCAGTTTTTGTTGTTGGGGCGCGCACAACAGAAGGTCACCATCATGGTTCAAGGAAATCAGATCTTATTTGATGCGCCAGGACCTTTCTCAACCGGGAGAGGGCGTCGACGCCAGCCAGGGATAGCGTGAGAAAGTAGCAACTTGAATGCGATGAACCAACTTATGTAAGTGAGTACCCTCCCTTCCTTGGAAGGCCCAAACTTGCCAGTTCTGCAGTATGGAAAAATGCTACCGCAACTCATCTCGACGATGATAACATGTTGGCCCAGTTCCACCGACGCGACATCTGCACCGCGGTATTACGTATCATTGTGCACCTTCAAAGTGCTACACCCTACTAGTCACCATATCCCAGGATTGTGCTACTCACCCGCCTAGAGTCATTGGGATATCTTGCCCACCCTTCAGCTCCTCGCTTTAGCCAGCCACCCTAAACACAATCATGGCTAAAACACTTTTCGTTCTTTCCATTGCGTAATTAGGTAGGGACAAAAAGCCAAACTCGTCGTGCATCCCTGTATCACTTGTACATCTTGGATTCGAGGTAATAGAGCACCCGCATGTTCGTGATGAAACGAGGAGACATCGGAAATCCAGGGACGTTGCTAGCGATGAGTCCCACCGTGGACAGCCATCCTGTACTGGGCAGGATACCCAAGTCGCCAAGAAGGTTGAGCATGGTGAAGAGTAGGATACTATTAAATGAAAAGTGATGAGATAGTAGCATCGACAAAGCAGCGTACGCAGGCCAAAAAGTGAAGTGAACCCTCATCGACGATTATTTTCGCGCAGGGATTGAGCTGCCGTCGCATCGTGACGTTGTATATCCAAATCAAGTCCCACATAAGCTGTATGACGGTCAGCATCCACAGCAGTCCCCATCAGTGAGCACTTGGCCAAAGCATTCATTCAATAACGTTGCAGAGTTTTGACCCTGTGACAGCCGAAACCGGCATCGTCCGGGTGGATGCATGGCATTTCAGTTTCAGGAAAATGACTCCTTGAAGGCACGAGCAGAACTCCAATTGATGGCTCGCCTTGCATGCGGTCGTGATATATAGAGCAATTGCGCAGGATGCACTGCAATTCCACCGGTGCTGAAGGTGGCCGAACCAAGGATGTTTTGGTTGGTTTTGCCTTGACATCCTGCAGATACCAGCTATATCGCATCGTGAACTCATACGCGCACAGTGACTGAAGCACTCTGGTGCTTGCTTATAACTTGAACATGCAGCAGTACAAGCGGATAGCGGAATCAATACCGTATGTAGTCCGTGTTCGTGCGTCATGGCCTTCAACCCACTGCGGTGTCCTCTCTGTGTTGGCAGCGGTCCCGCCCTGCTCCGCTTCAGCAGGGAATGGTATCAAGTCAGCGAGAGGATTCATGACATTGGATAACAGGAAGCTGTCTTAGGCAACGGAAAGATTGGCGAGCGCGAGCCCAACGAGCGACATGCGTACGCAAAAAAAGGAAGGCAGACCCTCCTAGACGGTGATGTTGACGTAGCGGCTGAGTTGCCACCGCTTCGTTGCGCTGTGCAAGTGAACCGACTCTTAGATGATAGCCAGTGTGCGCACTACAACCCCCAGAGCGACTTGTAGGATGGCACTCAATTTGGTCCAGTAGTGCGATTTGAATTCCGCTATGCAAAGCGAGAAGTTCATACTCAAGGAGCAGTCACTGGGATGGGGTAGCTTGATTCAACCATGAAACAAAACTAGGTCATCTTTACGGGCCCAGAATGTTGTTTGTTAAATTGTACTCGAGGCATATATTAAGAGGAAGGTACCGAGAGGGATTCTCGATCGGCCATACATCACACATGCGTGGAGGATCCTCACCACTGCAGGGACGTCAATCGCACGGTCATTGAGATTCCGACCTGCTTCGCAGGCCAAGTCGACATACGGAATGAACATTTAGTTGAGGCTGTCGATCAATAGGTAGTCGGAGCATGAGATTGTTCATTTGGTACTTCATACATCGACTCTAGGAAACGTCTACGTGGTTGAGGTAACGTAGGGACAGATGGGTGTCACATTCACTTGCCTAGACGGAATGCCATGTCGGCAAAAAGTCCAAGTGAGGGCGAAGAAATACAGCGTATCACTGACATACGTAGAATCGATTGGTAGTAGCAACCGGTCTGAGACAGCTTATTATTCGCATGCATAGAGCAGGTAACCTTATCACTCACCGGTAAGCTAGTCCATGGTTGAAGCACCGAAATGATGGCGGAGTCGGTGCAGTTGGGAATAGAAAGCGCAGCAAGACAACAAATTTGATCCTCTTTGGCAGTGGTCGGGTGGATAGCCCGGTCGCGGGGAATGGGAAGTGCTGCGGACCGGGCATGGAAAAGGCTAGATGGTGATCTGTTAGTGAAATCAGCATCAAGGTCTGGCTGAGGGATCCTAATACGAGCCATGATCCAAATCGCCGGAGCTAGGCCCAGCAACATGATCATCTGTCAGCCGAAAGTTGGACGAACCATGGTCCGACAAAAACGGGATAGTCTCAACCTTGACGACACGTCAGCCAATCAGAGGTTGCAAAAGGCTGCTAAAGACTCGCTGAAAACGTTACGTGAAAATACTGCTTAACAGATGATGCATCATGGGTGCGGCGAACTGTAACTGGCGGAGCATCGAATCAATACTTGGTGGGAATGATTATGCGTGCCTTTTGCGTGTAAACCTGCGCCATTGTGCGGCGCTGTGCTGGGGTCACCTCCGCCAATCCCAATGATGCTCCGCCAGTGGTCTGTTCGAGCTTGTAATTTAATGGAGTGTACTTAGGAGAGGGGTTCGCCCGCTCGTTCCTGTTAGCTGCGGAGGAATAGCATTCTTGAGGGGCTCCTGCCCAAGTATGAACGGTAACTTGACGATCTACGCGCTGGTACTCCGGTTATCAGTGTGAGGTTCAACGAATTTCATCGATTTCCAGGCGGGAAGTTGACTGCGTGCGATTGTCTGCCCGGTTTGGGTGATTAGCTAATCAAGCATCTTATTGTCTTGCCACGTGGGAGCGACCATCGACGAGGACAATAACACGGCCATTCGGAGACTACAAAAGTGAGCAGAGCGAACATGACGATGAGCGGATTCGATTTCTTCCCTCCCCCACATTCTGTTAAATATCCTGCTCGTCGTCGTCCGTGACAACGATGAACAACCACGACCCATCAGCGGACTCCAAGTCGGACTCGTCCCCGCGAACATCAACGCTCTCTTCTATCGATATCAAGCACCTTGATCAGGATGCCACCGCGTCTGTCCATGATAGTCCGCTTCCTTCCCCACCCGCACCAACGTTCAAGCTGCTCTTCTCTTTCCTTACTCCGAGACGGAAGCTCGTGTTACTCGCACCCGCCATTGCTTCCTCCCTTGCAGCTGGCGGCATCGCCCCTCTCATGACCTATGTCGTTGGCCAGTCCTTTAACACGTTTGCTGCGTTCCCTCTCACCCCACATCCATCCCAATCGTCAAAGAACGCCCTCCTCCACGGCGTGGGCCTGGCCGCATTGGAGCTTCTTGGGCTTGGTCTCGGCGCCCTCGTCATGAGCAGCGTCACAAGCAGCCTATGGATATGGACCGGCGAATACAACGTCATCGAGCTGAGAAGAAGAGTTTACCGCGCAGTTATGCACATTCAGATGGAATGGTTTGATAGGCAAATGGGCAGCGACAATTCCACCAACGTGCAGGACACGAGTGGTGAGGGTGCTCCTATTGGCGCTGGCGGCCTCATGGCCAAGTTTGCTAGGCAAGCATACTCTCCGTCTTGATGCCTACCAAATACGTATTCACCCCTTTTTTTTTTTTTCAGGGAAACCGACAGCGTACGTGCCGCGTCCTCCCTTGCAGCCGGCCAGTTTATCCAATATTTAACTACAACATTAACGGCACTTGTGCTCGCATTTATCTGGTCTCCTCTGCTAACTCTCGTCATCCTCTCCGCCGTCCCGTTTCTCATCCTTATCCAAGGTTTATCTCAAGCATTTGCAGGACCACGCTTTGTACAAGAGCAGACACTCATCGCTCATGCAGCTTCTCTTGTCTCCCGAGCCGTGACAAACATTGGCGCGGTCAAAGCAGCGAATGCGGTCTCATACGAACACACTCTGCTTTCTCGTGTTGCGGTCGCAGTTAAATCACTTGCGACCGTCTGGGGTATCACAGCCGGCGCAACTCAATTCGTCACAATGGCCATGTTTGTCCAGGGATTTTGGTTCGGAGCCCACCTGGTCCGTCAGGGAAAGAATCAGCCCGGCCAAGTCATGAGCGTCTTCTGGGCATGTTTGATCGCGACAAGTAACCTGCAGATGATGGTGCCCCTCCTGGTCGTATTGGCCAAGGGCAAAGCGGCAGCAGCGGAACTCGCAGCCATCATTTCTTCCTCTCAACGGATTCCTGCAACCGTCGTCCCAAAACATCGGAAGGCGCAGCCTCTTCGCCGGATCATGCCCCATGGTTTCGCGGGCGATTTCACCCTCATCAACCTCACCTTCTCCTACCCTACACGCCCAACTGTGCCCGTTCTACGCGAGGTGGACATGTTCCTTCCCTCCCATGAAACGACATTCATTGTCGGTGCCTCTGGATGTGGCAAATCTACAATCGGATCCATTTTGCTTGGCTACTATACCCCCGCGCTCGGCGAGGGTGAGGTACTCCTTGACGAACAACATTTGCGGTACCTCGACACTACTTGGGTCCGGAAGCATGTCGCAGGCGTCACTCAAGGTTCAGCTGGTGCCGGTGCACAGGTTTTCAGGGGATCTATCCACTGGAACGTCGCCCTCGGTGTTGTCGGGAGTGGGAGGTGTGTTGAAGATGTGACTCGTGCGGAGGTGGAAGAAGCATGTCGCATTGCGATGTTGGAGAACTGGGTCTCGGGGCTTGAGGGAGGATACGAGACTGTCCTGGCTGGAAGTGGAGAGAACAGTGAAGGCGAGGGCGGTATCGTCTTGAGCGGCGGCATGAAGCAACGCTTGGCACTTGCAAGAGCGAGAATACGGGACCCAGAGGTCTTGATTCTTGGTGGGTTTACATCCACTCGCGTTCGATACGATTTGTTGACGCTACTGCATGTAGACGAGGCAACTTCGGCGTTGGACCCTCCGACACGTCTTCTGACGATGGCAGCAATCAGAGCCTGGCGTTCACGCGTCAACAAAACCACGATCATCATCACACACGACCTCGCAAGTATTAAGCCAGATGACTTTGTGTACGTGATGCGAGAGGGCCATGTCGCCGAACAAGGTTTCCGTGCGGATTTGGAAAAGGTCGACGGGGAGTGGAACAGGATGCTGCGTGAAGGCGGCTGTTCCGATGATCTATCAGATGTACACCCGCCTGTATACGAAGAAGTCGCGGAAATCCTCGCTTCCCAGGACGAAGAAACTCGTGACGCTCAAAAAGCAAATGACAAGCACTACAGCCTCGCCCCGACCCTCCGTGGTGTGCGCCCGGCCACGGCGGCGATTGGAGGATGGATGTTTGATGTCATCACCCAGCTGACAAAGACAATGCCTGACAGCCTCCAAGATGCTCCTCCAGTTCCCTCCGGCATCTTGAATCACGCGACCGTATTCGAAGGTGGTGCTTCTGGCAGAGAAAGAAGACCTTCGAGTATGTCGATCGTAATTTCGTCGCCCACTGTCCCACCACGTGTCTACGATAGTCATCGGATGAGTTTGCAGTTCACGCCCACTACACCTTCTTTCACTTCTCCCTTTTCTCCAGTTTCTTCATCTCGACAGATGGTTGAAGACGACGACGAGTTTGAGGGCGACAAAATGAACCTGAAACGGAGCGCGGAACAAGCTGCTGGAAGACGGGAGAAGCGTCGGAGGAAGAAACACGAACCCGTCCAGGAATGCTCGGAATCCCAACCAAACTTGTCAACCCCGGTACCAGAATCCCCTCCTGCACCCAGTTTGATCGCCACTCTGCGTCAGGTATATCCTATGATGCCCTCCAAATATCTTTTTTTTATCGGTCTTGCTGCCTGCTTAATGAGCGGGGCTATGACGCCCGTTTTTTCATTCCTGCTTTCTCGTTTGATGTTCGAGGTCTCGGCGAATCCAGGTGCCTCTATCATTAACTTTTATGGCGCTCTCGTCCTCGGCATCGCGGCAGTTGATGGGCTACTGATGGGATTCAAGTTTTTTCTCATGGAAACGTCCGCCAGTCGTTGGGTCACCCGTTTGCGCAACACTGCCTATTCCCGTGTGCTCTTGCAGGACAAGGCTTGGTTTGACTCGCCTGCGCGTGGCCCTGCCGCGCTTGTACAATCGCTCATTAAAGATGCCGATGATGCGCGGACGCTCGTGGCTGTGGTCATCGGCCAATTCCTTGTCGTGGTCGCCATGATAGGTGTCGGTCTCATTTGGGCTATGGTATGGGGATGGCAATTAACCCTTGTCGGCATCGCGATTGGTCCCGTATTCGTCGGCGCGATGAGCCTCCAGGCAGGATTGGTGGCGAAGTGTGAGGTCCGGAACAAACGCGCGCGCGAGGAGGTTGCAAGGGTCTATTACGAGGTACGTTCGTGATGTGAGTTTCAAGTTGGGTGTTCCAGGCTCATTCGCTTCCTCGCTGTAGACAATCCTAAATATTCGTAGCGTCCGGGCCATGTCCCTCGAGACAGTGCTGCAGTCCCAGTTTGACAGAGCGACTTCCCTCTGTCTAACCACTGGCGTTCGCGGCGCATTCGTCGAAGGTTGCACGTACGGTGTCGCCTCTGCGCTGATCTATCTCGCAGAAGCGCTCTTGTTCTACGTTGGTGCAATCCTCATCGCCAAGGGTACCTACACGTACCTCCGGATGGTCCAAACGCTCAACCTCGTCGTCTTCACGGTCACGATTGGTAGCCAGATCATGGCATTTACTCAGCGGATCGCCAAGAGCGTCCAAGCAACCACAGATCTCTACCAGCTTGTGACACTTCCTACCGACAAGACCAGCGAGTACGAGGGTATACTGCGCCCACCGATCGCCGGCGACCTCGTTTTGAAAGACGTGTCCTTTTCGTATCCGACGAACTCTGATGCGAGGATATTAGACAACTTCTCGATGGAGATTGCAGAAGGAGAATGCGTGGCACTCGTCGGCGCCTCTGGATGCGGTAAATCGACGGTGGCGGCTTTGTTGCAAAGGTTGTACGAACCCGCCTCGGGTACGATCTCTGTCGGCACGCACGCGCTCCGATCGATCGACGTCCACCATCTCCGCAACCACATCGCGGTGGTGAACCAGACACCGAACCTATTTGACGGCACGATCCGGGAGAACATTGCCTATGGGCACCTCGGGGAGGTTACTGAGGACGACGTGGAGCGCGCCGCGCGGGCGGCCAACGTCCACGAGTTTGTGATGTCGCTTCCGCAGGGGTACGACACGGCCGTGGGCGAGAACGCAGCGCTCATGTCGGGTGGGCAAGCCCAGCGGCTGCAGATCGCGCGCGCGCTCGCCCGCCCGTCGCAGATCCTGATTCTGGACGAATGCACGTCGGCCCTCGACGGTGCGAACCAGGCGGCGGTGCTCGAGACGATCCGGGGTGCCAAGGTCGGGCGGACGACGGTGATGGTGACGCACAAGGTGGAAGTGATGCGGATGTGTGATCGGGTCGTCGTCGTCGAGGACGGCAAGGTGGCGGAGGAGGGACGGTATGAGGAGCTTGTCGAGCGCAAGGGGCTGTTTGCCAAGCTCGCGAGCGGGGGTGAATGGCTCGGTGATTGAACGTTTCCCCAAGGTGTTTTCCATTTCTCTCTCTTTTTTTTTTCCTCCATCGATTTCATCGCATCACATGCCTTTCTTTGATTATGGACTCGATCGCTTTTCATTCAACCTCCGCGCGGCACTCAGTTTTCTTGGTGTTTATTATTCCATTTTCATTTCTTGGACCACGATGGCGCCGATGTCAACAAAGGTGGGGCCTCTCGTCGTCGGGGAAGGCTCTCTTACGAGTACATATTCGACGTTCGCTCTATTTCTTATTCACCCCGCTGTCCCAGTTCACCGGGGTGGGCTTTGCTTTCCATTTCTTTTCCCTACTGTCCACATCATGCGCATCCGCACGACTACGCACTGTAGTACTATTCACGCTCATTATCATTTAGATGTACGTTGTACCACCGCGACACCCTTCCATCCCATCTTGAATATATAGTACCCTGTTGCCGTTTCGTGTCGAGAGTGCCTACAGCGGTGAATGTTCCGGTGCTGCTCAGACTGTTGAGAGCGCTTCGGTCATGCGGGTTCTCTGACCTGTCATTATCAAGAGCCCCTGGGCGCGGGTGCGGGTGGATTGCTTGGAGACAATGCTGTTGGATCATCCAAGGGTCCCCGCGCACCCAATCGCAAGCTCGGTGAGAAATGTGTCAGCAAACTATGACTCATCACCGGCCCGGGTCATCACTTCGACTCTAACCCTACTCCACGTGTCGCGCAACAACATGCAAAAGAGCAAACACAGCCAGAGAGTTTTACAGCCACGAGTTTCCATTCAAATAGAGACAGGCCCATACCATAACTTCTTGACTTTCCCCGCTGCTCGCGGCTGATCACCGCACCTGCACACCCGCTCGAACAAAGTGCCCCGCACGTCGGGAAACACATTGGAAGGAGACATTGAACATGTTTTACGCTTCGCCCACTTTCTTGTAGACACATCAGGCCCGGGGTACGATATGGAAACTGTTGACTAGACTCAAGCTCGGTCCCTGGCAGCTGAGCGCTCCCTTGCTTGTGTGACTCTGGAAAATCCCGGCGAAGAGCTCTTCGAAGGCGGTGTGTCCGGGACCGGACCCTGCGGCAGGGCAGGTCAAAGTAAGGTCAACAGGGATGGCTCGAGCGGGCACGAGGGTGAGCACGCGAATAGAGGGCAAGCATCCGGTGTCCCAGAGGGAGACTTGCGAGGCACAGTCCGCCACCAATTTGCGAAGAGGCAGCCTGGTGCGAGTGCACCGTCGGCGGTGAATGTCCATTTGTTGGTGGCGCAACTCACTGAGAATGCCAGAAACAGAGACCCAAGCCCGAGTTGGTCAAGTGCAGAGTGAAGCCAGCCACACAGAGTCTGGACGAGGCTGGTGATGTTTGGTAGGTCTTGCGTCGGTGAAGTCAATTTACGACAAAGATACAACCGTGAGACGAAACCAGTGAACATACCAGAGGTACTGATTTCGGCCCTCACGGAATAAACGCGGAATGAGGCAGTGATCGGACCAGCAAGTCAGGCTTCCTTAGAGGGATAGCACGCCTCGCATCCGCTTGGTGTTGTTTCGCTGGCGCAGTACAAGCACGGAGGCCTGTAGGGTGCTGAGAAATAGGGAGGATGCTGATAATAGCGAAGTTGGTCGCATTTCGTCATTCGTGTTAGTGGTGGGCAGACCCGGGTAAGTGGAATTGGTGATGCAGCTTCGCAAAAAAGGCGGAAACGAGTCGCGGCGGGGACACCGCGAATGTATGATACGACGTACCGCCATGTAATTAGTCACAGGCAAGCTTCCGCTCACTCAGTCTGACAGACTCTCGTTCACAACAAATTATTCAATGCATGTTTAAAGCTAAGACATGACGTACCGTTCGACAAGCAAACCATCACCACCTTGTGTCCAACACTCGGTCCGAATCCAGCTTCCGCAGATCCAACCTGTCGAGTCCCAGGTAATGCTCCCTCAAGACGAGCCGTTCACCTGCTCAGGTGCGATTAACGAAGCCATCGTCACAAATGCAGCGTTACCCCGTGAGGAATGTTGTAGCTTAGCTTGATCACGCGCCGCGTGAGTCGGTTGTGCTCGCCAGTGCTCCGGATGAAAAGCGTTTAGAAAAGCCAGAAGAGAGGGAGGAACCAAACGTTACTCATCCTGGTACACTTGATAAAGCCACGAATACGGCGCCAGGCACTAGGTCAAGATAGAGTGTTAGTATCGTCCCTTGCATATGACAACGGAGGTAGATGAGTGGTACACGAGAGAGACACGGCAGCAAAGTTTCATCGTTCCGACCAGAGAGGTGCAAGTTTTTGAGACGCAGCAATATTGAAGCAAGTTGCACATTGGTGAATTCCGAAAACTGTTCAACGTCGCCGTGTTGACACACGCTACACATTCTAGCTTGATCTCAACTTGCCCCCCTTCCTGACCATTCCTACCAGAGTGGGCGATACTCCATCCCAACGCCTGTCATGCCCCTCCTCAGGATTTAGCAGTACATCCGCGCTACGACGAACTAGCTATATGCTATACCATGTTCCAGGTGAGCCCAGCCCCATCTGCCTCATCCTTGAGCAAGTCCAAATGACCTGTATGCTGTGGGTTCCGACACTTGTTCCGCAAGGTTAGACGATATACCGACCGAATCACTCTTGGCTACTACTCCAGTACTAGTTTTATATGGGCACGCATCAACCGCCCAGCTCTGCGTCTTCGGAACCGACGCGTCGTTATACACAGAAGGTCTTCGATTTTTATCAAGGCTAGGACTGCAACCGAAGGCCCCGCAGAACGTCTCCCACATCGCCGCGTACAGTGGACTGGGCCCACTGTATGGGAAGGTAGGCTAGGTCGTGAGCGAGCATGCAAACGTGACTCAGGGAAATTTCTACTTAGTATTTTTGGGCCGAAGAAGAGAATCATTACGAATCGCGAACGCCTCGGTTGCCAACACGGTGCTCACATGCTAACGTTCCTGTGGGTCGATAGTACTGTGATCCCTGTTTGGAATGACTTGCAGATAAGGGAATCGCGAATAGGCTCAGGGCCTCGGTCACGTCCCCTGGTTGGATGGCACTGTGGTAGTGCAAGCATCATTCGAAGCGAGCAAAGCTTGTACCATAGCGGCGTAGCTTGTCGGTCGAGCTCATGACCACTAGATAATATTAGTGGTGCTGTAACTCCTTTGCTCTACGCCCCGAGGGATGGATCATTCCAACAGATCCAGTGTGTATTACGAGATATGCGACTGGTAGTATGATGGGCCCGACAGGAATGATCGAACTATGAAATACTCTTCGGCGTCGGTTCACCGGCAGTGCACGTGCAGAAACCTGAAAGCACGCCGGCGCCCAGATAGACTCGGTGACCCAGCTGCCTACTGATCCATTGGAATTTCGCGGCGGCTACTACATAAGTAGTCTGGACATCCTTCTGGATGACTTGGACAAGTTAGTCCGGCAACCTCCATCTGTTACTGGATACTTTGCAGGGCTGCATCCGTTAGCCACTGCTGGTGAGTTCTGTCACTTATCTTGCGCTGGTGACGAGGGCGTACACATTGGGCAATGATAGTATCTTCTTCCACCGGACTTTCCCGGCGGGAAGTTCCCTCAGACCCGAATTGTGGTGCGGCGTTTCCCGTTATTGGTAAACACGGGTCTTCCGAGAACAAGTCTCATGTTCATGTCCCACACTTGCGGGTACGAACGTGTTTGCGCGAATAACGCCATTCAGAGCGGGTCTGGGTTTACGGTCTAGTCAATCATTGGTTGCGTTTGGCTCATCCAACAGTCAGGCTGCGGACCTGTCGATGCATCGACAAGAGTGGTGAGTGTTTTTATCGCTCACATGGACGGCGCAAACGTTTGCATATCTCTTCTTCGATCATGGAGTGATTTCATGTAAGCGCGTGCGATTACGACGAACATGTGTCCGGATAGAAGATGCATTGCCTGAGATCCGATCATCGGCAGACCTTACGCCCACCCTTTTTCGAGCAGTGCCAGAGAGCCGCCGGGGTAATACGTGAACGGTGGGTTTCCTAGGGCACCCGTAAGTTTCCCACTCGTCTCTGCTCTCTGGTCCCTCGCACTATTCTGCTCGACAACCGTGTTCACTGACATCCACTCAATTCTAGTCATGTCTGACCGTGCTACTGACGTTAGGGCAAAGTTCCCACGATTCAGGATTCTCGTTATCGGACGTGCCAATGCTGGCAAAACCACACTGCTCCAAAGAGTTTGCAAGACGACTGAGTGCCCGATCGTTCGTGATCGGAGAGGTAGAGAGGTCAGTATACAAATACTCAGTGACCAAAGGACGATTTGGTGCTTATAGGCGGTGTCAGATTGTGGCTGATGTCAAGGGGACGAATGGGGTGGGTGTCCGATGGGGCAAGCACCCACGATTTCTGATGGTTTTCTACAGCGTGGGGAGCATGATATCGAACACGAAATCTCGTTTAAGAGCAATAACGGCTTTGTTTTCCATGATTCTCGAGGATTCGAGGCCGGCAGGGAGGATGAACTGAAAAAGGTTCAGTCTTTCATCGAGGAACATGCAAACGAGACAAAACTGAACAAGCGTTTGCATGCGATATGGTTTGTGGTTGCATACCACTATGATTTTGGATGTGCTGATATGATTGATAAAGGTACTGCATTCCACTGAATGAAGAGTGCAGACCAATCACAGTGGCAGAAGAACATTTTTTCTCAAACTGTGGTACTGGGAGAGGTAGGACTTGAAGATTTCTCATATTCAGGTAATATTTTAACCTAATAAGCAGTGCCAGTAATTGCCATTTTCACAAAGTTTGATGCATTGTATGCTGTAGCATTGGGGAGGCTGAGAAGTGAAGGAAAGAGAATTGCAGAGGCACGAGCCATGGCTGCAAAGTATGCAGAAGATATGTTTGAGAAGAATGGGTATTATAAGATGCTGGAAAAGAAAAGATTTCCTCCAAAGGATTGTGTGTATATGAGTGGTAAGTGATTTGTTGAGAAGTATATATTGGCTAAAAGTGGTGGTTAAAGGGATGGATGAAGATGGATCAGATTGCAGCAAACTAATTAGCTGCACTGCAGGAGCACTGGGTGATGAGGTGCTAGAGATGTTATTAGTTTCTGCTCAGCAAGTGAACTTGAAAATATGTGTCAGCTATGCATTGAAAAGGAAAGTGGTACAAAAATTTTTGAATTGTTGAATAGTTAACAAGGCCAAGTTTAGAGGTTTGAGGAAAATTGTACAGAAGCCAAACTTACAAGAGATTCTTGAAGTGGATGATGGGTGGAAAATCCAGGTAGCAATGGCAGTGTGGTTTCCACATGTTAAGGTAAGCATTGAACTGAGCATTGAAAAAATGAATGGTGCAAGCTGATGTTGTGATAGGTAAAAGCCATAGACCAGAATATTTACATGAAACAAAAACTAATCAAAATATAAATATATATGAATATGTTAACAGATTGTAAGTTATTGTATCTGTGCTGTTGGTGTGCTTGCATCCATGCTCACTCCTCTTTCATTCCTTGTGTCCTGACAGGTTGTAAGTTGCTGTGTCTGTGCTGTTGGTGTGCTTGCATCCATGCTCACTCCT
>JBBPKK010000698.1:0-17696 GCA_038089215.1 Tylopilus vinaceipallidus
GCTGCGCGCGCTCGGGGCGGCGGAGGCGGAGGCGATCCTGGATGCGGTGGCGGCGCGGGTGCGCGCGCGGTACCCGTTCGTGCTGCCGGCGCAGGACGGCGTGGTGATCATGGACGGGCGGGACGAGGGGGTCTATGCCTGGATCACGGTGAACTATCTGATGGGCGCGGTCCGTGCGGGGGCGGGGGCGGTGGTGGAGGGCGAGGGCGGGCCCCGGGCGACGTACGCGGTGCTGGACTTGGGGGGCGGGTCGACGCAGATCGTGTTTGAGCCGGAAAAGGGGCGGGAGGATGTTGGTGGGGCGCTCAAGGACGGGGAGCACAAGTATGACTTGGTGTTTGGCGGGGAGAAGCGGGTGTTGTATCAGCACTCGTACTTGGGCTATGGGCTCAAGAGCGCGCGGGAGAGCGTGCATCGGGTGGTGGAGTTTATGGATGGGCTGAGGCGGGCGAGGGCGAGCGAGGAAGGTGAGCTCCCGCGGGTGGCGAACCCGTGTCTCGCGCAAAAGACGACCAAGGAGGTGGAGTTGCCGCTGGGGGAGGGCAAGGACAAGATCAAGGTACTGATGGCGGGGGAAGACGTCGGGAGCTTCGAGGCGTGCAACCGGGTGTTGGAGTTGGTCATGGCTAAGGATGCGTGCGTCCTTTGTTGTATTCTACGACGATGACTGACGTGACTGTGCACAGCGTCTGCGAAGTCAAACCGTGTTCGTTCAACGGTGTATACCAGCCTTCGCTCCTGGACGCCTTCCCGACCGGCAACGTCCTTCTCCTGTCGTACTTTTACGACCGGATTATGCCCCTGATACCCCCGCCTGCCGACGGTGTCCAGCCACGGATGACAATTGCGACGATTGCGACGCTCGCACGTCAGGTCTGCGCCGGACCAAGCAGCTGGGTAGACCACTGGGGCGACGCCCCCGACGTGATCGCGGAGCTGGAAGACCGGCCCGAGTGGTGTCTCGATCTGACGTTCATGCACGCGTTGTTGGGACTGGGGTACGAGTTCTCCGGGGTGCGGGACGTGGCGCTCGGGAAGCGGATCGAGGGGACCGAGTTGGGGTGGTGTCTCGGGGCGGCGATCGCGATGGTGGGGGGAGGGGAGATAACATGCCGGGCTTGAGCGGTGTGTGTGGTCTCGGTGGGTGAGCAGACTTTATAATAATAGAGTACGCGTAGGGAACTCTGTTTACATATCTATTCTTTCATACGCTGTCGACGAACCTATGTACATAATGGTTATGGAACCGACCGACCACCGCAACCTGAGTAGGCCAGAAAATGTACATCGCACATGTAGCGGCAGAATTCAAGTACTAGTGACATCGATGTTTGGGCGGAAGATACCGAGGTAACTTGTCGACAAGTCTACTCAATTCAACGTCCCACCTTGGTTAGACCGTCCAAACGTTCAAAGTCATGGTCAAAAAGGAGCTTACTTTGGGGTGGCTTTGAAATTCGCAATACAGCCCGCTTGCTTGAGCTTGGCTTGTCCTGATTCAGAGTGAAGACCTCATGAACGTGGTCCAAGTGTCTGATCTGTTTAGTCTCCTGCGGCATTCCAGACAAGGTTAGAGTTGACCTAGCAAGCAACCTGGTTATCCTGAAAGTCTGTCACCCATGTCGTTTCCTTTGCATAGGACAGCGGGTCGAAATACTTGTGCTTACAATATACATCCTAATAGATAGATCCGCGGCGCAGATCCTCTCGTCATACGAGCAATGTCACTTCCCGATAGCACCACCGTTCTCATCGTGGGGGCGGGTCCCACCGGCCTAGCTCTTTCCTTGTCTCTGCTCCATCATGGCTTTCGTGATTTCGTGATCATAGACGCTGTGCAGCAGGGCGAGAGCACGTCTCGCGCTGTCGTCGTCCATGCTGCCACGCTTGAAGTGAGGAGTCTCCCCCCTTTCCCCCTATCGTCTCTTAATGTTCCGCAGGCTTTAGACACGATTGAGTGCGGAGACGAAGTTGTATCTCAAGGAATGAAGGCGACAGGGGTCGAAGTGGGGACACGCTCAGGTAGCCTGATCAAGCCTGACATGCCGTACCTCAAACGATATACACATTACCCATACGCCCTTGTCATTCCTCAGGTCTTGACGGAGCAAGTCCTTTGGACCAAGTTGGTCGGCCTTGGTGTGGTTATTCATCGACCTTTCAAGGCGGTCGGAGTAAAGCGCAATGCCGATAACGCGAACCTGACGGACGTCACATTCGAGGACGGCCATGTCATCACCACGACATATGTCATCGGCGCGGACGGTGCACGTTCGGTGGTGAGTGCCCCCTCGGCCGTGTTCGGCGACATGTCGCTCACGTTTGTATTGCAGGTCCGTGCCACCGCTGGTATCCCTTTTACTGACCCTATTAGCGGCCTGTCGGAAACGGACACGACCATCGCGCAGATGGTCCTTGCAGACGTCACCTTTGACGCCCCCGCTGCAGACATTCCGTTTGCGGGCACCATGTCCGCCAACAGTTTCTTCCTTTCCATTCCCCTGCCGCCAACGTTCAACGAATTCCTCGTCGCCAGCGGGCGTCCGCCGCCCTCGGGCCAGCTCTTCCGCATCGGGTCTGGCGTTCCCTTGGAGGAAGGCGAGATCCCACACGCGCCGTCCAAGGAGTACCTCCAAACCATGGTCGACCGCTTCGCGCCATACAGCATGTCGTCCGATCCGTCCGTGAACCCCAAGGGCACGCCAGTGCGCATCAAGGAGGTCGTCTGGGCGACCCGCTTCCGAAACCGCGCCGCCATCGCCGCCACACCGTTCGTGCGCCTCGGGGCGTCGCAAGACCCACACGCGGGCGCGCCCGGGGGCGGCGTCGTCTTCCTCATCGGCGACGCGGCGCACATCCACTCCCCCGCCGGCGGGCAGGGGATGAACCTCGGGCTGCGGGACGCCGTGTTTCTGGGCGAGGTGCTGACGCAGCACATCCAGGCGGCGGAGAGCGGGCCGCTGGCTGCGGCAGACGCGATCTTGGCGGATTTCGCGGCGACGCGCCATGCGCGCGCGCTCGAGACGATCTGGTTCACCAAGGAGCTGCTGGCGATCATGCGCGCCAAGGGGGACGAGTGGGCGTACTGGTGGTTGCCGATCAGGGCAGAGGCGTGGCGGAACTGGACGGTGTGGGTCGCGGGCTTGTTGCCGTCCATGCGGCAAAGCATGGCTTGGCATCTGAGCGGGCTAGGTCGGTGTTGACTTTGGGCATTTGGCGTTTGAAAATGCCTTGTCTCATTTTTTTTTTTTTCGTATGGTCGAGATTGACAACAGCGTTTAGTCGAGGCATTGACATGTGGGTACAGTGTGGTCAGTTCGCATGTCTAGTAGGGACCCGATCTATCATCTGTCCCTGGGAGGCGTTACTGAGTCCTTGTCATCTGTATTGGGATTGATCCGCCTAGCCGCCACTTGGAACAGGGCATCGAGTGGATGAGACGTAAGTGTTGTGGAGGGAAAGAGGAGAAACTTGAAGGAAACAAGTGGGTCCAGTTCGAGCACCCCTGACATGAGCGTGCATGTGTCCCTGCCAAATGTGCTTCTCTATGGTGAAACTTCCCTCTGATGCAGCTATGGTTTAATGATCTAAAGGTGGACGACTTATGATCGGCGATGGCGCGCGAGCCTGGATTCTAGTAATAGCCTATATATTCTCACAAAGCTGCATGACATCGACAACGTCCAGGTTCTCCTTAGGTATACAACGGTTTGCGTCCAGGAACACAGTGTAAACCGAGCAAACAAGATAACCGCCACATTGTATCACTGCTGGTAAAGCTGCTCAGCTGCACACGATAATCAGTGTCCAGAACCAGCGTGTTTCTGTTGACCACTTGCCATGTTTCTTGGCCTTTGCGCGATCGATGGCATCGAGGCCCTTGGTTTCGAACATGCGGTCGATGAACGCGCCACCGGCAGCCGCCCTAATCCAGCCCTTAGTCGCTCGACGGTGCACTGGCCGTGTGGACGTACAGAAATTCCTTGGCCTTGGCATGGTTGACTTCCACACCATTCTTCTGCTGGTGCGCATTCCACGCCTTCGCGGCCTACGGGACGGTAAGCGTGCTTCGGTCCGATAGGATTCGCAACGCACCTCGTAAGAGGCAGCGGCAGCGATCAGCTCATGGGAGAGCTTCGCCTTGTGGTGCGGCTCCGTGGCGCCAGTGACCTATGACACGATGCTCGTCCATAACCAAGACTATGCGCGCGATGTCTCGATCGATGTGCTCACTTGTTCCCATGCTTCCTTGGTCATGTCGAGTTCCGGTGTGTGCGAGAGATGGGTTGAAGTGAGGGTCGAGATAACGATCAGGAATTGGAGCACGTTATTTATACTCGGATCGATCCATCGTCAGGCAAATGGTGACCGGGTGACAGGTGTCGGACTTTTGCATGACGAACTGATGTGCACTGGTTTGGACAGCCACGCGCAGCACGGTTTCCACCGGATAACAAGCAGCAAATGAAAGACATCATGGGGGCGCAGCGACGTACGACTCGGAGTTACGAAAATTGCGATGGGTGCGAAAGGAAGGTCATGCACCCCTTCTGCTTGTGAAAGAGGGCGGCCTAAAACGGTGGGACATTGATGGCGTTCGAAAGATCAGATCCAGGCGGGGGTTTGATTGACTTGAGTGGAAGACAGCCTTGGAGTACCAGCAACTTCATGTTGAAGTGAAGTGACGCGACCGTTTGACTCTAATGAAAGGAAGGGGAAACACGGAGCTCTATCACAATTTAATTCAACAGCAAGGAGAACAGCCGTCAGATCCGGTCGACGAATTAATAGACCGTTGTCTAGCAGTGCCAACAGAAGACGCTACAATTATGTCATCGCGCGTGTCACAGGTAGCACGTTACGCTTCTTGACACTGAAGTTTCTAAGTTTCTCATCGGCCGTCGTTCTCTCGCGCCAGACACAGGGACGATGTGCGTAGCTTACGTGCTCGCACATATACCATCACGACGTTGTGCGAGGATTTCCTTGGGCTTTTGACGGGAACATCGCCGACTGCGATTGGGCGGACACGTCGATCGGCCGAAAGGCTAAAAGCCGTTCGTGCTTCTCTTCGTTGCAGCTCCAGCTGTGGCTGCCCACAAAAGCCGAACCGCGGGGTAGCCTGGAATGGTACCGAGTTGCGCCCGAGTGCCTTCTTGGTGGCAGTGATCCCCCGCAGCTGTGCCGCGCAGCTTGGGGCCAGCCGATGGCGGCTGCCAAGTTGGCCATAGTGCCTCTAAAAAAAAGTGGCCACTACATAACGACAGGACGGACGGCGACGCAACGAGCGCCACCGCATGGCCTCCAGGGGACTCAAAAATGCTACCACAGCCTTAGTAGCAGTGGGGACCGAGCTCGCTGGATAGCGCGACGAGCCCTTGAGGTCCATCTCAAAGGAAGCAGGCGTGCACACCCGCATAATGCGTGCAGGAGCATCCAGGACATGCTCGCCGCTACAAGGTTGTTCTCTCTGCCACATTTGCAACGTGTCTCCTCCAGCATCCCGTTCGGGCACGAGCAAAGACATTGGTCGTAGACGTTGAGAACCCCAGCGGGGCCCGTCATCGAGACGTGGTCGGAGCAATATACCAGACATGTTCACGAGAAACTCACCTCCGAGGAGCAGAGGCATATGCACCTGGCTGCCAAGCAGTCGTGGTCGCTTTCCGGCTCCGCTGAAAACTTGCCCCTGTCCCGGAGACTGGGCATTCTGTTGGGGTGGAACAGGCTCATCGTTCCCCATGTCCCTGGGTTAATCGCATCGAACACCCGATATGTACGTTCAAGTGGTCGCCAGTAGGCACGCTTCCTCGACGGTGGGATTCACAAATCACCTGTTGAGTTAGGGCTGGATGCCACTGGCATGATGCAGTGTAATCGTAGCGGAGGAAGCACGATAAAGTTCGTACCTGAGGCGATTTGATTCAGGTCTCTCGGGCGAAAATAGAACAGGAATAAAGTAGAAGCAGGGGCCCCAGGGAAGGTTGCACACATGTATTCATTGTTACTCAGATATCCTTTTGACGTACCCATACAACTAATCATTCAAGCTGGGGATCTCTGCCGAAAGCCTGAGTATGTCTGAGGTCTATTTCAGCTCAAGCCGGTCTGAAATTGCAATATGACGCACTTGGTGCTCCCAGGGCTTGTCAATGCAACGGAGGCCTGCCAGGAGAAGGGGGATCTACCACCGAGATCACATGCTTGGATTTTGCTCGTCGAACGGGGCAAATGATTGATTGCCCACTCAGTATGTAATCCTAATACGATAAATCAATTGAAAGAAGAGGGTACCAGCACGAAACCAAGTGGTCAACTTGAAGCTGTCGGAATGCCAGTATAGAAGCCGTCACGGCGACGATAGCCCGTACACCACCTGGAGCAGGGCACCAAGCTACTGACAGTGACTTTAGTATAGGGGGGGAAAGAGGGAAAGGATTCGGCGTGCGTTCAACGTTCGAGCGCTCCTGCAGTGACATGAGTATACTGTTGCTGTGCGACGCCTGCAATCCTGGATCCGGAACTCCCTTTGGCATCAGTGTATAGACAAACACGACTCAACTCAATCATGTTATTGGCAACGTCAAAAATGTCTGTAGATATACAACAGTTTGCGGCCAGGGACGTAGTGCAGATTGAAGAAACACCACTATACAGATTCAGATGGGGTGATACTGCTCGGTTATACGTGATAATCAGCTGCCGGGACTACTGCGTATTTGCTGGCTACTTGCCATGTTTCTTCGCCTTGGCACGATCGAGTGCATCGAGGCCCTTGGTTCCGAAGAGGCGGTCAATAAATGCGCCACTGGCAGCCGCTCTGATCCACTGAGACCTCAGTCGTTATACCTAGAACTGGTTGTGAGCACGTACAAAAATTCCTTTGCCTTCACATGGTTGGCTGTTTCGCCACTCATCGCCTTGTGTTCACCCCAGGCCTTCATGGCCTGCAAGAAGGTCAAAAAGTTTCGGGTGAATAGGCCTGCAACATACCTCGTAGGAGGCAGCGGCAGCAATGAGTTCATGAGAAAGCTGGGCGCCTAGGACACCAGGGATGCCCTAGGGATAAGTCCGTGTCCGAGGGAGAGAACCCGGGCTGTCAGTCCACATCACCGATCCGACGGTCACCCTTCTCCGAGGATTGGGGCCGCGCGTGTGTCCAAGCTGGGGCGCAAGGGGTGGTGCTCCACTCGGTGCAGGAGAGGTGGGTAAGGGGGACGGGTTAGGCAGCGGTTTCGAGCCGGCGAGAGCTCTCATCAGGGGGCTACCGCTGCCCCGACTGCCGTCCATCCAGGCGCTGTTTAGGGACTTACCACCTGTAGCCTGCCATAGGGATTAGGCAGAGGCGTGCCAAGCATGATGCGCGGCAGCATGCTCAACCCAGTGTGGGGTGGTGTAATATATGGGGGAGATTGCGAGCAGGGAGAACGGAGCTCCGTTCCCGACGTGGTCAGGGCGTGATGCCTCCCACGGGCCATCCGGGCTGAACGCGCTCCTTTCGGGTTGCACGACAACACGTTGTCGGTCCCATGCAGTTCTGGAGTGGGGAGCGGGGGCCACTCCAGCTCTCCCCTGGCATCGGATTATTGCACGAAGCACACGGATTCGCCTTGTGCTCGGCAGTGACAGCGTTAACGACCTTTAGAAAAGTGAACCTAATCGACATACATGGGCCGTCTAAATCGATCCACTCACTCGATCGTACGCTTCCTTGGTCATGTCCGAGTTGAATTCTGATCTGTTTGAGATATTGCAGGATGAACTAGGGGTTGAAATAAGGAGGATGACCATTTTGCCCAGTTGTATCCACCAGGAAATTGGCAACAGAGGTCGGTTATTTCCACATGATGAATTGGGGTGCGTTCGTTTGGGCAACTCTGATGCTCGGAAGCGTCAGATTCCGAGAACGTCCAGGATTTGGACAGTCGGGCCCTGGGCGAGTCCAGGGCGGGCATTGGGTCTATCTAGAGGAAAGTCTGGGCGCGAGTCTGGGGGTGCTCCCGCCCGTTCGGCATAGTGAGTCAGAGGCTCAATGTGAATGTGAATGACGGATATTAAGGTCAGGGGATGAGCAGGGGCAAGTGGCCAAATGTGAGAATCAGTACTGATAAGCACGCAAGACGGCAGGGAGCAAGGATTAAGGTGGGAGAACATGAGACAGGTGGAATACGGTAACGTGGCGAGGAAGGGGGCGAGGGTGGGACAGCTTACTGCGTTTGCAAGTCCCCAAAGGACCACACCGCGACATGGCGAGCGGAAACACGCGCGAGATGCCACGGACGTCGTTGTCAATATTGATGACATAGGTTCGGACACAGTTCGCCGAACGGGTCAAAGCGTTGCCTGAACTTCCCCAGACAGGCCCAAAGTTTTGAAATGTCAGTCAGAGTCAGGGACGCGACTGCAACAGGACGCGCAGTTTCTACGCGAGCCTGGGATCCTTCGCCAGCATTTATAAACCCCACAGATCATCGATCATCTGCCACTTCACACTATGTCACTTCCTGATAGCACCACCATTCTCATTGTAGGAGCAGGTCCAACGGGACTCGCTGTTGCCTTGTCTCTTCTCCACCACGGTTTTCGTGATTTCCTGATTGTAGACGCCGTGCAGCACGGGGAGAACACCTCTCGCGCTCTTGTCATTCACGCCGCCACTCTCGAGGTGAATTGCTCGCCCACTGTGTCTCTTGGCGTTTCTGAATACCCCATAGGCTTTAGACGCTATTGCGTGCAGCGACGACATCATATCGCAGGGGACGAAGGCAACGGGGTTCGAAGTTGGGACACGTTCCGGTGGCCTGGCCAAGCCTGACATAGGGTATCTCAAACGGTACACTCGCTACCCATATGCCCTCGTCATTCCTCAGAACCTGACGGAGCATGTCCTTGGGACGAAGCTGGCTGGTTTCGGCGTTACTTGCCACCGGCCATTGAAGGTGGTCGGGATGAAGCGTAACCCTGAGAATACGCATCTGACAGACGTGACGTTCGAGGATGGCAGGGTGATCACCGCCAAGTATGTAATCGGTGCGGATGGTGCACGCTCAGTGGCAAGTCTCTCTCCACCATGTTCAATATCATCGTTCCCACTAACGTTTGTGCTCAGGTCCGTACTACCGCTGGTATCCCTTTCACCGACCCGATAAGTGAAACGTCGGAAAAGATAACCAATCTTGCGCAGATGGTCCTTGCCGATGTCACGTTTGACGCCCCAGCTACGGAAATCCCTTTCACTGGCACCATGTCCTCGAACAGTTTCTTTTTGTGCGTTCACTTGCCTGCCACATTTAACGAATACCTCGCCGCCAACGGTCATCCTTCTCTGACCGCACAAGTTTACCGCATAGGGTCTGGTGTCCCATTGGACGACGGAGAGATCCCACACTCACCATCCAAGGAATATATCCAAAATCTCGTCGATCGTTTTGGCCCCTATAGCATGTCATCGGACCCTTCTGTTAATCCAAAGCGCAAGTCGATACGCATCAAGGACGTCATCTGGGCAACCCGCTTCAGGAACCACGCTGCCATCGCTGATACCCCATTTACTCGACTTGGCTCCTCGGGAGCATTACGGTCGGAAGAGCCCGACGGTGGGGTCATCTTCCTCGTCGGTGACGCAGCGCACATCCATTCCCCTGCCGGTGGTCAGGGCATGAATCTCGGGTTGCGGGACGCCATCTTTTTGGGCGAGGTTCTGATGAAGCACATCCGCGCCGCCGAAACCAAGCCCCTCGCTGAAGCCGATGAAATTCTGCGCGATTTTGCTGCAACGCGACATGCACGCGCGCTCGAAACGATTGGACTCACCAAGGGTTTGCTGTCAATGATGGGTTCGAAGAGCGGGCAGTGGGCGTACTGGTGGCTACCCATCAGTGCGGTCACGCTGCGAAACTGGGGGCTGTGGATGGCGGGACTGTTTCCGTTTGCGCAGCGAAGGATGGGTTGGGAGTTGAGCGGATTGGGTCGGAGGTAATTTTGGCGTTACCGTTCCTGACTTTTCCTCTCGCTTGCCATTATGCGATTTGTCTGTGAGTCGCATGATCTCGAGGATTATTTTCCTGACTCTTCGGGTACGGCCAATGCCTAGGACGTTTGCACGGACCCGATCCTAAATTCCTACATGCCTCCTTCGATCGTGTCTCCTCAGGCGTTGATGCTAGCTGTAAGAAATGAACGTGTAATATTTCCCCAAACCATGCGGCAATTATATAATTCACAACCCAGTTCCAACCAGCCTTGTCGCTGCACTGTCTCTCCTTTACCGTAACCTCCATGACTTCATCCTCACAGGCGCAGGCAGGACGAGACCATGTCTCGCGCCATCGTCTCTCATGCTGCTACCCTCAAGGTAGACACTCTTCACCGTATCTCATTTCTCCCTAGACATTGGACACGATTGCATGTGGGGGCAATGTCGTGGCGTGGGGAAGAAGAGCAACCAAGTTCAAACTCGGGCCACGTTCCGGTTGCTTGATCGATATCGACATTTCATCTCTCGAAGGATACACGTGCCACTCGTATGTATGAGCACTTCCCCCGAACCTGACAGAAGATGTTCTAGGCACAAGGCTGGCCAACTTTGGGGTGACTGTTTATTAGCCCGCGAAAGTGGTCGGAATGAAGTACAATACGAATAATGCGCACCTGGTAGATGTTATGCTCGAAGACGGTAGAGTGATCACTCCGAAATGTGTTGTCGGTGCCGTTCTGTGGTGGGTTCCGGTCTGCTGCGCTCGATGTGGTGTCACTTGCCCTCTCACTTGGCTTCGTAGCACGGCTAGCATCGGTTTCACCGATCCGATGAACGCAACATCACCAGGAAAGGCGTGAAACGTTGCGCAGATGGTCTTCGCAGACGTCACGTTGGATGGTTGGGTTAAAGACATATCTTCGACAGGCTCGCTGTCCACAAACAACTACTTCGGCTGTATGGTCTTTCCATCCACATACTTGAACGAGTACCTCGTCCCCAACGGCCATCCGTCTCTGAACGACCGAAAACTCGATCTTATCAGGTGTGGTATGCCATCAGGAGACGACGAAACTCCACGGTCGCCTTCAAAGGAATATCGCCAAACCCTTATCGATCGTTTTTGGGCCGGACAACCGGCCATCCGATCCTTCTGTGAACCCCAATCGCAAGCCTTCCCCATTCGGGACGTCGTTTGAGCACCCCGTTTCCGAAAATTGCCCTGTCATGGCCGGCACGCTATTTGCTCGGCCGGGCTCATTAGGACAGGGTGGACCAGAGTCTCCTCGTAGGAGGTGCAGCGCATACGGGTCGCGGGACGCCATTCCTCTGGGCGGCGCGCTGACAAAACACATCCACGCTACCGCAGACAAGCCCCTGTCGGAGGTGGGGGCGATTGTGCTGCCGCACGACTGGGATCGCCAGAATTCTCCGTTTCCTGTTATACGTCTCCGAGCCCACATCGTTGCGCTCGGAGGAGAGTGGCTAGTCATGGCTAGCTGAGTTAGGCTGACTGATGTAGCCTCGATGGGTTGTTGCTAAATAGAGTTCTGAGAATGGTTGCCACGAGCTCGATCTTAAGACTCCCTGGATGTAAGCACTGGGATAAGAGTGGTCGTGTTGGCTGAAAGTCAAATCTGGACTGCTGGCACTGGCTATAACTTGAATGTCACGATATTGTCACAGATAAACCAGATCGAGAGTGCTAAGTATCTATAATCCAAAAAATTTACGTGGTGGTGCTGTAAATCTGGTAAATTTGTACGGTAAGTACATATAAGTAGTAGGTAGAGCGTGGGTAAACAGAGAAACTGCAATATTCTGCTGATAACTTCAGAGGCGAAGGTATGGCATAAAAACGGCCTGAGGACACGTTTTGGTCTCCCGGTCCCACCTCCATGTCTACTAAGCTATGGATGTCAGTTCCATGATGGTGACAGCGCTGGCAGATTCATCATCCACAAGACAACCAGACGAATCACTACAGTACTACTGAAGCAAGTGGGTCTCCCCAGGCTGCACTAGACATGGTATTTACCGGGAGTCGATGATTTTGATTTTTCTCGGTCTGATCATAAATAAAGAAAGATGTTGAGAAGGCTCTGCAACTAGACGTTAGTGACACGGATAACGAGTTTGCAAAAAGGCACCCTTCTCTCCATGCGGTGAGTGAAACGTTGGGATACGAAAATTCAAGGTACTGAAAAACGTTGTTCAATATCCGTTGTCGTCAAATATCCCCACCACTTCACAGACAAAGTCCCAGATCATCGAGGCATTGGCTTTGAAGAGGGCCATAATCTTGCAGCTTGTCAAACTAGAACATCAATATGACTCGCTTCGTTCCACATTGGAGGAAGAGGAAGGTGATGTCGCCTGTGCTGCATTCTGCAAAGAAAACTATGGTGTTGGTGATGGTCGTGATGCTGAGAGCGAGCTGGCCATTCGCTATATGGAAGTCACTTTCCCACCCTTAAGTTTTCCTGGGCTGGAGAGTTAGAGTTCCTACCCAAGGCGGTGGTGGCCAGTCCAGAACGCGCATGTAAATCATCAGATATTTGCAAAACGCGAAGTCATGAAAGTTAGAATCCATTTGAATTCCTCACTTCTAATATGTGCTGGTGTATCATTTCATTAGACTATGCTTTCTGGGTGAATAATCATTCAACATGCACAATCAGTGCTGTGACCGTGAAGCAAAGCACATGACTCACAGGTTGCTTCCCAAACGACAGCATGAGGGAACGGCAAGTTGGTGTGAGGGACGTGCTGCGGCAACGTCGGCTCTTGTCCTACGGTGCCATCGGGCCGTCGAAAGGAGGGGCGTCAGACTCTTGACAAAACACTCCAATGTACCTAACATCGGAGGTTTTTAATCGGTGCGTGTTACGCAATTCCTGTAATTTGTTGGGCATAAAGATGGACCTAGAACGGTGGCTGGTGTCGGCGTTCGCAGCGAAGAGATACATCCGAACGTAGCTTCATGAGTGAAGATAAACTCAATGCGGTGAATTATCCCGGATTAGCGGTAAAACACTTGCCTATAAACAAACATACACTGCTTCTAAAAACGAGATTCTCAGTCCCCACCCTTGGCAGCACTTTTTTGGACTCTTTCAGACCATTTCACCCCTACAACGAAAACCGGTCAGTTGGACCCTGCACTTTGACTCAATCACACTTCTGTTACTGTGGGGGTTCTGCCACTGCCCAGCCGGGCGCGGATGCGACCGGCGTCGGACAAACGAGTGGTTGGTCATCGTGATTTGTCATCAAGACCCAGCTTGGCATGAAGGGATCGCGTTGAGACGGCCCGGCCCGGATCTTCAACAATGATTGTATGTACATAAACCTCACTTGAACAACAGTTCGTCACCTTACTTGAACGATGTCACTTCCTGACAACACCACCGTTCTCATTGTAGGAGCAGGGCCAACTGGACTTGCCACTGCTCTGTCCCTTCTCCACAATGGTTTCCGTGACTTTGTTATTGTAGACGCAGTGCATCATGGCGAGAACACATCTCGTGCTCTCGTCATTCATGCGGCTACTCTTGAAGTTAGGGATTTCCCCACGTTTCTCCCTCCTGTCTCAATGCTTTGTAGGCTCTGGACACTATTGGGTGTGGAAACGACATTGTATTGTAAGGAAGGAAGGCATCGAAGTTCGAAATCGGGACGCGTTCTGGCTGCTTGCTCAATCCAGATGTTGCGCCTCTCAAACAATACACCCGCCACCCTTACGCTTTGGTCATTCCCCAGAACCTGACGGAACATGTTCTTGGGGAAAAGTTGACTGGCCTTGGCATGACCATCAATCGACCTCTCAAAGTAGTCGGGATGAAACCTAACATGGAGGATATGTGTTTGACGGAGGTTTCGTTCGAAGACGGTAGAGTGATCACCGCGAAATATGTAGTTGGTGCGGACGGTGCACGCTCAGTTGTAAGTATCTGACTGCTGTGTTTATCGTTAAATCGATCCCGCCTGCCCTCAGGTCCGTACCATTGCTGGCATCCCCTTCACTGACTCAATCAGTGGAATATCGGAAAAAGTGACAAACCTAGCGCAGATGATCCTCGCAGACGTTACTTTCGATGGCTTGGCTGAGGATTTTCCTTTCACAGGGACCATGTCCTCGGAGAGCTTCTTCCTGTGTGCCTTCCTTCCTTCCAGTTTTAATGACTACCTCGTTGCCAACGGTCACCCCTCCCTCTCTGGAAAGCTCTACCGCATCGGGTCTGGAGTTCCCTTGGAAGACGGAGAGATTCCACACGTGCCCCCAAAGGAATATATCCAGAATCTCATCGATCGTTTTGGGCCATATGGCTTGTCGTCGGATCCTTCTGTGAACCCCAATGGCAAGGCCGTACATATCAAGGAAGTCATCTGGGCGACCCGCTTCCGCAACCACGCTACGATCGCCGACACTTTGTTTACCCGCCTTGGTTGCTCGGGGTCGTCACAATCGGGAGGACCCATCGGTGGTGCCATCCTTCTCGTTGGTGACGCGGCGCACATTCATTTCCCCGCCGGTGGGCAGGGCATGAATCTCGGATTGCGCGACGCGGTCTTTTTGGGTGAAGCCCTGGCGAAACACATTCGGGCCACCGAAACCAAGCCCCTTGCTGAAGCGGATACAATCTTGCGTGATTTCGCTGCCGCGCGACATGTGCGTGCGCTCGAAGTGATTGGGTTCTCCAAGACCTTGTTGTCAATCATGGGTTCAAAACCTGGACAGTGGGCATATTGGTGGCTGCCGATCAGCGCGGCAACGCTGCGGAACTGCGGGTTGTGGATGGCGGGACTGTTGCCGTTTGTGCAGCGAAGGGTGGCTTGGGAGCTGAGCGGGTTGGGTCGGAGGTGATTTCGGCACTGTCTTTCTCTCGTGTTGACCGTTATGTTTTCTTATGAAGTTTATGATTGTTCATGCCATTCTTCCTCGAATTCTTGTCCCTCGTGGTATCGTTGATAGCTGGAATTATGTGAGCTCTCGCTCTTTGTTCACGTTTACAAGTTGGTGAGTTTGAACGTGAAGACTCCAGGTGGGTAGGGGAAGTAACCAAAACAAAAGACTTGGAACTCCTTCGCACACTAGGTGAAAATTTCTATCAGTGCCGTTAGCACGCTAGGATGGACTGTGTCAGATGAGGTCCAGCCGCCGTGTTGTGCGGCGGTTGTAACACGATAAGGACAGGTGATTTCGTTTCCTAGTTATCTTGACTGACGATCTTTTATTTCGAGTCAACAACATTTTACTTCGATTGTTCGTACCTACTCGCACCTTACCCATAGAGTATTTAACCCGTACGATACCGCACCGCCGCCTCAGCTCGTTCGCCCCGAACCGCGCTGAGGTATGATACTGATATTCTACGCTCGTATTACCGTTTTACTTACTATTTGGTTAGTTCACTCGTTTAGACAACTGGTAATTTTTAACAGACTGGGCACCCCTTCAGCGCGATCAAGGAATGGCCTAATTACAAGGGATTTAGTGCGGTCTTTCGATCTGAAGCACTGCTTTTCGACCTTGACCTCGCTGTATGCATACATCGGGGAACGGCCGCACTACCGGAACGTAATGAGCCGGAGGCCTCGAACCCGGATCACCCTCTGCTCATATTGACCCCTCTAAAATTTGTAAAGAAATTCCATGAGCCGGTCAGATTCAAGTTAGATGAGTGAATTGCTCAACTCGCCGATAACCCTTGCCTCCTGCTAATAACCGGGCCTTCTTGCAAGCCTCGGAGGTATTGTCTGATCCGTGCTGGCGCCGTACTCCAGGCTGGCCAATAACAACCGTAACTCTGATTTCAGCACGTTGGCGAGCTGCCAGTGAACCACATTTCGCCCCGGTCCTCAGACCGTCGCATCCATAACAACTATACTTGGTCCCTGGAGGTTGTAGTAACACTGCGATGGCCCCGCTATGTAGTACCAGACTTGTGACGACGAGCGACCTTGCACATCATCCTAGGACAAGAACATATTTTCGCAGTTGTATTGAATATTCCCCTCGCATATGTATGTATGTTTGCTGGTGGTCGTGGGGAGTCGGAACTGGCAGTGAGGAGGATGCATTAACAGGGGATAGAAGAAAACTTCCCTTAGTAGTTCACAGAAAACGGATTGAGTTGTGCTGACCCTGCGAGATCATTTATGTCGGAGGACGATTTGCAGCGCTACATGGTGTGAGGGAACCGCGGCGCCCGGCGTGACAGGAATTTAATCACCAGTCGTCAATCGTGAGTAGGCCCGACCTATTTTCGATCGCACAGTTAAAGTTAATATGTACATAGTTAGTATACTCGGTTGAAGTCAGTAGTACCTCTTCGTAAGTCTCACGTGACCGAGTTTGGGGTAAAATGACACGCGGGCTACTTTTGTCGGGTACAGAATTTGTAAGCGTGCTCCTCGTTACCAAACCGCCGTTCCTTATCGTGTAGCTCTCCACCTGGTACGCTCCCCGAGGTTGGGTTGGACCGTGGTGAATTGATATTCTTGTACTGCTTCCGGTCAAACCGATTGCTGATGGCCCTGCAGCCACCTGTGAATTTCGTTGGGTATTAACAGCCAGACGAAGACCCGATGATCTGCGACCCATAGGTCAGCTACCCTGTGGGGGTAACTTCAACGGTAATCCCAAAGCCATGAAGAACCAGCCAATCGTCTTCCACAGACACGCTTTCTAATTCCCAGCATTGGCGTGTCGAGGTTCATGAAAATGTATATAAAGATAGAGTCCTCCATTTCGTTCCCATGTTCTTCTGTCTACATCGTCTGCATGTCTTTACCCGATCAGACCACAGTACTCATTGTTGGTGCCGGTCCAACTGGACTCGCGACCGCTCTCTCGCTCCTTCATCACGGCTTTCACGATTTCACCATTGTAGATGCCCTACCCCAGGGTAGGAACCTTTCGCGAGCGATGATGATTCATGCTGCCACTCTCGAGGTCAGTCGTCTATGGTGCTTGTTTTGCATGTCTAAGCCATGGATCAGGCGCTGGACATAATTGGTTGCGGCGACGCCATCGTATCACAAGGCACTAAGGCTACTATGCTCGATGTCGAAACTCGCTCCACGAAGCTTTGTAGCATGCGTGTCGATAGCCTCAAATCTCACACCCGGCACCCGTACATGCTTGTCATCACCCAGAACCTTACTGAACGTGTGCTCGAGGAGAAGTTAGCTAGCTTCGGTGTCACCATTCATCGGCCTCTGAAAGTGGTCGGATTAGAGTGCAATTCCGGGAATCCTCAACTTAGTGACGCCACTTTCGAGGACGGTAGAGTAATCACGGCCAAGTATGTTATAGGTGCGGACGGTGCTCGCTCTACGGTATGGTCGTACATTCTAGGCGCTTGGATATTTCTTGATGAAATGTAGATCCGGTCAAAAGTTGGCATAGGGTTTTCTGATCCTACATTCAAAGAAGGAGATGGAGACAATAATCTAGCTCAAATGATTCTTGCTGATGTCACCTTCGACAACGCGAACCCAGATGATCTCACGCCAACTAGCGCCTTATCTCCCTACAGTCTTTTTCTCTTCTTTCCCTTGCCTTCCTCCTTCAACCGGTCTCTCTCGGACAATAGTCAGGTTTCACCTTCCGAGAGAGTGTATCGCATCAGTTGTGGCGTGCCCTTGACAGATGGCGAGATCCCCAGTTCACTGTCAAAGGAATACATCCAGAATCTCGTCGACCGATTTGGAC
>JBBPKK010000699.1:0-17695 GCA_038089215.1 Tylopilus vinaceipallidus
TTCATTAAGGACTTTTCAAAGATAGCGCGACCACTCAACGCGCTCACCTCCAAAACGAAGGAATTCCTCTGGGACGAACCATGTCAAAAGGCATTTGAAACGCTCAGGGACACCGTATCCAGTGCCCCCACGCTGTCAATGCCCACCGCTGACGCCCCGTATCGGGTCGAAACCAACGGTTCAGGAATCGGACTGGGAGCTGTGCTCTCCCAGAAACAGGATGACATCTGGAGGCCGATCGCCTTCATCTCCCAATCGTTAAACGACGCAGAGCGGAACTACCACGCCACCGATCTAGAGATGTTGGGGATCATGTGGGCTATCAAAAGCTGGCGCCATTATCTCCTCGGCGCCACCCACCCATTCGAGATTTGGACAGATCACAAAAATCTCAAATTCTTCAAGAAACCTCAGGACTTGTCATGCCGACAAGCCCGCTGGCAACAACAGATGCAGGAATATCACTTCTCGATCGTCCACAGACCAGGACGAATGAATCCTGCTGATCCTCTGTCCAGGAGGCCAGACTATGAAGAGGGGGTGGAGCTTGACAACAAGGCTCAAATTTTACTTCCAGAAAACATTTTCATCCAAACGGTCGCCACTATCAATGAAACGATCAAAAAACTCCAGTACAAACGTGAACGTTACGCGCGAGAGGGCCTAAAGGAAGGCAACTTGGACTGGAAAGAGATCAATGGCCTCATCAAGTGGCGAGGCTTAACATACGTCCCGACGGACAAGGCCTTAAGGGAACGGATTCTCCAGGAGAACCACGATCACCCGGCTGCAGGACACACAGGCGCCAGGAGGACAAAAGACCTCATAATGACAAACTACTACTGGCCCACCCTGCAACGTGACGTGGAAGCCTACACGTGGAAGTGCGACGCTTGCCAAAAGAACAAGGCTAGAACCCAAACAGGAACTACGCCGTTAAACCCGCACTCAGTACCCACACAACCCTGGCAACACATCTCCGTGGATCTAATCGGACCCTTACCCCAATCCCAAGGACAGGACTCAATACTAGTAGTCGTGGACCGTTTTAGCAAGATGATCAGACTATTCCCAACCCGCACCGACGTCACCGCGTGGGGAGTCGCTGAGATTTTTCAGGAAAACATCTTCAAGCTACACGGTCTACCGACGAAAGTCATCTCAGACAGGGGTCCTCAATTTGTCTTGAACTTCATGAAGGACCTGTACACGCTCCTCCGAATTGAAGGAAACCCGTCAACGGCATACCACCCACAAACCGACGGTCAGACGGAGCACATGAACAGGGAAGTAGAGACATACCTGAGGATCTACTGCAACAACAAACAGGACAACTGGGTCGACTTGTTGGCAACGGCGGAATTCGCTCACAATTCCAAAACCTCCTCCGCCACCAACCACTCCCCATTCGTCCTGAACTATGGTCACCAACCCCGCGCATTCGAAGGCACACGAAAGGAGGTGCGCAACGACTCCGCAGATGAATTTATGGCAGAAATGAAGGACACCCGGAAAGAGGCTGAGGAAGCATTGAAGGACGCAGCCCAGGCCATGAAGAAGTTCCATGATCGGAACGCCAAGGAGAGACTGGAATACCAACCCGGAGACCTCGTGCTGCTGGATGCCACACACATCCAATCCGACCGCCCCGCCAAGAAGTTGGACCAAAAGTTCTATGGTCCCTTCAAGGTTGTCAAAAAGGTGGGCGCGTCAGCATATCAACTCAAGCTGACGGAAGGATGGTGGTCCATACACCCGGTCTTCAACGAGTCGCTCCTTTGGCCGTATCGAAAGGGAGAACAACCGGTTGAAATCACTTCCCCCGCCCTACAGGTCACGCACGCCCCTCGACCCCTGACAATCAGGGACAGTCGAGAGCATCACGGGCACGTCGAATACCTGGTTCACGAAGAGGGCAACCCCCGGGAAGAAGACACATGGATACGCGACAAGGACACCGATCACATGCGGGATCAGATAAAGACCTTCCATCGAAAACACCCGACCAAACCGCGGCCAAATCCTCGGATGCAGCTGCGCATGATCGAGGAAGACACCCCTGATCCACCTTGTTGCTGCCCCATATGCACCAAACAACCCCTCCCCATCCCTACCGGTCTATTCACAACTCCCGAATTCCTGGAATTTCGTAAACGGTACAACTGGCAGTCCAACACAGCTTTCGAAGACGCTCCAATCACCGGGACGTCGATTTTAGAAGGGGGGTGATGAAAGAACTTTTCATGCTGACCTAAGGTCACCCCTAACCCTATCTCTTTTCTTCTTTTCCTTTTCCGTCCTTTCCCCTTAAAACATCCTCTCACGCACCCGACTTCTCATTCAGACTTCACTTCCATATCGGGATGCACAGCCGACGGGACTTACCAAAGACTCTAGACGAGTCACCATGACCAAGCATGACTCACAGATACCTAATCAGGCAAGTGACTCGTGACGACTGCGCCTTGACTCATCCATGCTGCGCATGATGTCATCGCGACTGTGCATGATGGTCACTCTGGTTATGGGCTGTGCCACTGCCACCATCATGACTCGGTATGACTCCCCCTGACGCACATTGACTCATTTACTATACTTGGTCATCGTTCTCACACGGACCACCCTACCTAATTAGGCCTAGCTCAAACGTATATAAAGGGCCAGGTCCTCACATGTATTTCCCTAGTTTTGATACAGTCTTTTAACCCCTGAACCATACATCTGGTTAAGAGTCCATCTCTACCAGCCTTCTCTAGTTGGTCTATCCAACACATCCCTAGGCCCTACTGTATCTCTTGGGTTCATCCCTGACATACTTGATCCACGCTACCATCCTTCTATCGGTTCTTCTTGTGGTCAACCGTCCGACTCCGCGTGTGCATTTCATCCGTTGCTTGTACTATATTACCTCACCCGAGAAAAATGCTATCGCAGTGCAATAAACCTACATAATGACTCTACAATTAGTTCTTGAAACAGTGGATAAATACCATGGTACGTTTGGGCAAAGGGCGAATCTAGTTTGTTAACCAATGATCATTCAGGCCATCCGTTTCGCCGCAACAGAGTCGATCTTCTGCGTCAGAAATTGTATGCGTCACTTTAGGTTGTATATCCTCTAAATGGGATTTCCGATCTTCGTGCTTGTTCATTGTGCCGGCGGGGCTGGTCGTGGTACAGTCTTTGAATAAGTGGCCAACGTTGCCGTGAATACTCAGAGGGAATCGCTAACTTTAGACTTGCAATCTCAAGTTGCGGGCCAAATCTTGATTGAGGCCAGCTATGTGTTGCAAACTCAAAAAATGTGCTAATCTCGCTCTGTATTCAAGCTCGAACCCCCAGTGCCTAGAAATACATAACTGGAAACAATGCCTCTATGTCTGCAATTTGCAATCATGGACATCACATGAGCCTCTTCAGTTCCTGCCGCGCCGCGTCAAGCCTCTCCAACTTTTTCTGGATCTCTCGGCGTGTTATTGCGACGCTGCTGAGTTCCTCTACCATGCTCTTGCAACGATCGAATCCGTCCGGCCCAGTGATCCGCAAGCCCTCCCTCAGAGCATGGTCTATTCCCCTTTGCAATCCCAGGACCATTTCATGATCAATAGCCATCGGGACCATATCCGTGAAGCGCTTGTAGGAGACTGATGATGTGCCCGTTTAAATAGATCGTGTGGCGGATACAGAAGAGACCTACCCTGAAAGTATGCTCGTACGCTGGCCATGATGTCCAGAGCCGCTTCCGTCGGATCAGGAGGAAGCAGCTTCGCCAGGTCCGATGCCTTGGCGTGGATGCCAATTTCGCTGAGCGTCGCGAGTGCCCTATTGATTGTGTTCTGGTAGTCGTGTTGCGACTGTGAACGTGTAGAGGAGTTGAACACCGTCTCGGGTCGTTTCAACTTTGAGTGCAGATCGTTGTCCGAGTTCCTGCATGCTCTGTAGTATGCTAGGAATCGATCCTTATAGTCGGAAAAATAATGTGTATTCAGCGTTGACGGGGTGTTCTCCACATCGAGAAGCCATTCGATGCTTGTCTTTGCCTTGCTAGCAGCCTTGTCGAGATGTTCAATGACGATCATTCTGTCGCGCGGTCAGTGCCTATCTCAAAGTCTCTCTATGCAGATAACCCACTGAACCAGCTGCTTTGCGGTTCCCCTTCCCATGTGTGCAAAGTGTTCATCCACAAGCTTAACGAGGTCATTTTTTAGAGTTCCGTATGCTTGAACAAAAAGCTCCATCGCTGGCTGCTCCCACTTTGCGGTAAACTCCACAATGTACGCCTTCTGAACTATGAAGGGATAATTGTCTGGGAGTTCGCGGGTGCGTGCACTAGTGCCAAATATGAGTAATCCAAACATCGCATTGCACAGTGCTTACCTTTGAGCTCGCTTCAGAACTTCGTCAATGTATACTTTGTTGTCGATGCGGATTCGCTTCGGAGCAGGCTGTCCTCGACCTCCTTCCGCTGGTCTGTAATGCCTGGTTGCGTTCGCGGGGATGATATCGCCTTCTCCATCCGACAGGTGGTTGCTCTCTCCGTCGTCACTGTCATCTCCTTCATTCGCAAGAAATTCCGGCTTTGTGAATTCCTTCTTTTTTTTGTTTTTCTCAGCAGGAACATAGTTTGGTGCCGTTTTGTAAATCGCACGTCGAAACGCTTGCTGATGCGGACGAATGCACTGGAGGAGGCCGTCCTCCGGGGTGCCTTCGACACGACGGCATAAATCACGGCTAAAGGTGTTCAATGCATGCAACACTTCTCCAACAGCGTCGTTGGAAGGCGCCCGTGGCAGCTCGCTCATCCGCATCTCAGTTTCCTGAATCGTATTCACCAATTCCTCCTGAATCTCTGGAAGTCTTCATAAGTACTCTGTCAGTATGTAGACGGAAGCTTCACGTTGCGGCGCACACACCTCTTTGCAATAAGCTCTGACAAAATGACGCTCAGCTTCTCTGTGAGATTGCCCGTTCTCAAGTACGTTTGATACTGGGACTCGAGTGAACACCACGGCTTTGTTAGCGCGAAAAACTCGCTCTCCAGACGGCGTGCCTCCGCCCAATCGACTCCCCGCGAAAGAGCCTGCGTAGAAGGCTGTTTGACGCAGTACCAATTGTTCGCCAGATGCTCGGTCTCGTTACGGATTATTTTGAGCCACGTAGATTCGTCCCCTGCGGGGATGCGGTCCGGTTTGGTAAGAACACCTGAATTGAAGAGCCGTCGGATACCCAAACAGCACGACAAAGCATAAGACACGAACCGACAGTTCGCTTCCCGTGCGGGTCAAAACTTTTCGCCAGGTGGTGCGCACCCTGGTTCTCGAAGTCAGCTAGCAATTTGTAAGTAGGAGACGCTTAAATGAGTCGAGTGGCTCACTTTCACAAGCGACAGTCAATAGGATTACGCAGCTTGGCTTTTCGATGTACGAAGTGACCAACGACTTGACGAGCTCGATGTCCGTCTCATTCCCACCACGACCAACGCTCGCAATTAAACCTGGAAGGTCGACAAAGGAGAGATCAGCAAGATCCTTCCCGCTTATTCCCAGCGAAACGTAGTTTTTCGAAAAGGATACTTCATTTTCGGCAGGGATGTGGAAATCCGTGGAAAGGTACCCGAGGGGGTCACGGGACGGGTTCAGGATGGCACGCTGTGCACACCGGATTCGCTCTTCCACACAATCTTTGGACGTAATTGGAGGACCAAAAGGCACCAGCCGGACAGGAACGGGTGCACCTTGAGCATCTGTGCTAAAGTGAAGTTTCACTGTGCATGTCCAGGCCGAATCCGAGCGGGCAAGCTTGCACTCGGTAGGGCACCTATGGAATCAATTTATGAGGGAGCGGTGAAAAGTTCAGTGGTCGCAGGGTCTCACCTAGTACAAGTTCCTGCTGAGCGTGGTAGTGTAATACCGGAAATCGACTCGATCAATGATGATTTTCCCGCGCTCTGGTTTCCGATGACGGCAATCATGGGCAGATCAATGTCGGTTTGAACGCTGGGGCTGGATAAGCAAATACTGGTAACGGTGGAGCACAGCTATCATGCCATACCCAGTATCACGGAGACGATTGACTAGTTCCAGCATCTCTCTCCGATTTTGAGTGTTGGCGGGGTCCGAAAGGCCCACGCCGGTGTTATCGCTAGAATTATCGACAACTACAGTCAGTGACTGGGCAATAGGAAGTAGATCAATAATTTCTGAAGCCACGAACACAGACAGAGCGAAATCGCGCCCTTGCTTGGTGGATTTAAACCCAGGGATCATATCACTTGACGTCGGGGCCATCTCAACGTGAGGGATCGTGGAAGGAGCTGCAAGACAAATGTTTCAACGCAAATCAAGTTTTAGGAGCTCCTTGTATACTATTTGTTTTTGCGAGCCGCCACCGACTGCGAAGTTTCTTGCAGCTCAGAAACCGGCAATAGGAGGTAGGCCATAAGTCGGGTTAGGCGCAGGATCTGTAAGCCTAGCGGGAATAAACAGAGCACTAGAGAAATAAATTGGAGAGGTAGTCGATACTAAAACAATCAAGTTGAGCATGATGACAGTGACTGTAGCCTGAGGCGCAGTCTGTCCCTAACTTAGGCCCTCTATGACTGGCCTGAGTCTCGGATAGGCCAAGCCACAGGCTAATGTGACCGTCGGTGCCAATGCAGTGGCACTCACAACACAAATTGGTAGTTGAGAATTTCACAAGTCGAAAAGTTATTAGCAGGTCCACACAATGGTAACGGCACACGGAGTGATTGAGACGTGCTGGGATGGACAAGACTGGTGGGAGTCAATCATTACGTACGGCCCTAGGACTTGTTCTCGGGCGTCGCCGGGAGGTCACGGTCACAAACGTTTACTGTCAAACATTACTACACATACGATGGAATCCAAGAAAAAAAAAAAGCAAAGCAAAGTGGTTGAAAAATGCATAGTTGGCCAAGGACATGTCTTGCTCTCACATCAATTGCTTCAGTTCGCGACGCGCAGCCTGAAGCCGTTGCATTTTTTCCTGAGTCTCCTGACGGACTGCCACGATGTTGAAAGGCTCTTCCAGCATGTTCTTGCAGCGACTGTATCCCTCCGGCCCGGTGATTTGAAGTCCATCTTGCAGGGCTTTGTGGATCCCTTTGTGTACTCCGAGCACGATTTCGTAGTCGATGGCCATTGGAACCATGTCCATGAAGCGTTTGTATACAACTACGGAGGAGCACTGCGTCAGCTTATTCATACAAGACTGTTTTAGCCACGACTCTACCTTGAAAGTAGGCCCGGACGCTTGCCATGATATTCAGCGGCGCCTCCAATGGGTCGGGAGGGAGCAACTTCGGGAGGTCAGCTGCTTTGGCCGATATTCCAATTTCGTTGAGGCCAGCAAGGACTTTATTGACCGATGATGTAGCCTCGTAATCGCTAGTCTGGTGGTTCCACTGCCCGAGCTGGAGTTTTCCTACTAAATCGCGTTCATCCCGGGCGGCTTTGTAATAGCTAAGGAACTTGTCTTTGTAGTCGGCGTAATAGTGGGTGTTGAGCGTGGTTGGGTTCCCTTCTAGCTCAAGCAACCACTGGATCTTTTCACGGGTCTGGTTGCCAGCCTCGTCGAGATGGTCATGCAAGATCATCCTGTTTCACGGTGAGCTTTAACAGTGTTAGTGGGGGATACGCAACTTACAGAATTGCTTGTTTGGCATTACCATTTCCAATATGCGCAAAGGAATCATCAACAAGTTTCGCAAGATCAGCTCTCAAAATGTCGTATACTTGGTCAAAGAGGACCATTGCTGGCCCACCCCACTTCGCGGTGAACTCCTTAATGTAAGTCTGTTGGACCACGAATGGGTAATTATCTGGGAGCTCTCGTGTGCGTGCACTGGGACAATTTCAATTAAAACACAACATGGAACTAGATCAGAGAACGCACTTGTGGGCTCGCTTCAGGACTTCGTCAATATGAATCATCTCTTCTTTGGAGCTTTCCTCCAACATATCGTCACCATCTTCGTTGGCCAGAAATGCTGCCATCGGCAGCTCCTTGTCCGTTGTCCAGTTCCAAGGGACAAAGTTTGGAGCAGTTGCCCTTATCGCCGCCTTGAAGGCCTCCTGGTGAGGACGGATGGTCTGCAACAGACCATCTTTCCCGGGAGTGCCCTCAACCCGACGTTCGAGATCTCTAACGAAGCCGTTGAGAATCCGAAGGACCTCGCCGACGGGGTCATTTGATGGAGCCTTTGGCAGAGAACGAAGCTTCTTATCCGTCTCCTGGATGGTATTTGCCAACTCTTCTTGGATCTTAGGGAGCCTTTAATTTTGCAAGGTTATCAGCGAATGACGTCAATGTTGCTATGATGGTAGGATATTCAGTTTACCTCTTTGCGATCAGATCCGATAGGATCCCATTCAGCCTCTCTATCAGGCAACTCGTCCTCAGGAACCTCTGGTATTGCGGCTCGAGAGAAGACCATGGTTGGGTTGAGCTGAACCAGTCGATTTCCTGCTGACGCGCTTGTTCCCATGTAATTCCTTTGGATACGTCCTGCGAAGAGGGTTGTTTGACACAGAACCAGTTGTTAACCAACGGTTCAGTCTCATTACGAAGAATCTTGAGCCATGCAGGCTCTTCGCCAAGAGGTATGCGATCGGGCTTAGTGAGCACGCCTATCGGTGTGCAGATCGTTAATTTAGCATCGGAAGTAAAGAAAGCGCAACGTTCCGAGACTCACCAACAGTTCTATTCCCCATTGGATCGTATTTCTTTGTGAGATTGTGCGCGCCTTGGTTTTCAAAATCGGCTAATAGGACCGTGACATTAGATTGTCCCAGTGCAAATAAATAAGGGGCTCACTCTCGCATGCAACTGTGAGCAGAATGACGCAGCTGGGTTTTTCTATGTATGAGGTAACCAGTGACTTGACAAGATCAATATCTCGGTCATCGCTTCCCCTCCCGACGCTCGCAATAAGACCCGGAAGGTCAACAAAAGAGAGATCCGTGAGTTCGGGGCCGCTGATCTCCAACGAAACATAATTCTTCGAAAAGGACACTTCCTTCTCGTCTGACAATTCATCTTGTTCAAGGTATCTATTAGGGTCCTTTGATGGGTTGAGTACGGCTCGCTGTGCGCGTCGAATGCGATCCTCCACCAGGGATCGGGAAATGATGGGACTGCCGAAGGGAACAACCTTCGTTGGGATGGTTACACCATTAACATCAGTGATGAAGTGGAGTTTGACTAGACATCTCCATAGCAATGCTGAGTGTGAGAGTTTGCATTCTGTCGGGCATCTAGAGAGAGGTCAGCATACGGCCGAACCTGAACAGCCGATGCTACCTTACCTGGTACACGTCCCCGAAGATCGAGGCAACGTAATGCCAGAGATAGACTCGATGAGTGACGACTTCCCCGCGCTCTGGTTTCCAATGACTGCAATCATAGGCAAGTCAATGTCGGACTGTACACTGCCAGAAACACATCATGAACTGTGCAAGGGAGTCATAGCAAAAGGATTCCTCACCCAGTATCCCGCATACGATTGATTAATTGAAGCATTGCTTTTCGATTTCCGGCATTTTCAGTGTTAGATAACCCTACAGCCGCCTCGTTATCTGAGTGGTCAGTTGCGGTCGCCAAAGAGTCAACTCCAGCTTCGCCTGGCAATGCGTGGGAGGACTCTGTTGTAAATATGGGAAATACTGAGGTCGCCTTACTGCGGCGGGCTCGCATTCTGGAAGGGGTGATACTGGTGGGAGTGATACTGGTATATGGGTTCATTGGGATAGGAAGCTACGAGATGAAATTTTGATCTGTTACCGCGAGGGTTTATATAGGTGGGACGTGAAGGCAGTCACGAAGCTGCTTTGTGGATTTGGGGTGAGCCACTTGCTGTGGGCGATATTGTCGGAACGAGGCAAGCCCACGTTGCGCTCAGGCTAGAGCATCGACACCTAGCATCACGGATTTGAACCGCATCCCTGTCCGCGGCCGCCTGGACTTGAGACGTCGCTGCTTTGTTGCAAGAATGTTGCTAGGCGGGACAGATTCTTTGTTCTTCAACTTCTTCGACACGTCGCGTAGTGTGACGTACTATGGCACCTTGAGCTTTACGGCAAAGGACAGAAGGCTTGCCTCAGTTTCAGAACTTGTTGCCACCACCAGCCGCATCGGTATGATTTCCTAATACGGCGTCGCAGATCTGTGAATTTACGACTACCTGGAACCACATACCATGGACCGTAGTGACAGCCAGAGTGAACGGTTGTTCCCCACCCAGTTCGCATTGCATTCCGGGCGGCGACCTCATTCAAGAGCAGGACTCGTACAGCCTCATGTAGTCGAAAGTTGATAGAAAACTGTAGGTTCCGTCACTTTTTTCGGACTTGCCATTTATAGGTGCTTAGTCAGTCGCGCCAAAAAATATGCCGTCTACTACGCCGACTGGCAGAAACCCCATTGAACCTGGCAGTTCGAGGCAAGCTTTCGGTGGATCACACAACGCAAAGGGTTCCTAGTACATCAGGAAGCCATGGAATCCCCCGCCGTGTTGGATTCGGATGAGGTTGTGCAGCGAGTGAAACGGTTCAAGGTCGGTCTTACCGTTTGGCTGCTTCCACGAATTTGATAACTCTGTTCCAGCATCAATCATATGCAGAGTCGTTGAAAGAGGTCCACCTTCCGTCTGCGCTCGAACTCACAAAGTTTGACCATGATATAGCAGTACGTTTTCACCTGCCATCCTGCTTACTCGTGTGCCTCAGGGATGGTCGATCCGTCAGGACAATGAGTCGCACTTTTGTGTATCCCTTCAACAATGGAGGCAACTCAATCTTTCTGCATCGTTCGTCCAATTTGCCGACAAGGCGGATCCACTTTCCCTTTCTATGCCTCTTCTCTTGCACAACTGGAGAGATATAGTCGAATTATGGACGATCGCCGTGGATGCTGCCGATGACGAAGCGTTACGAGCACTCCTCGAGTATGTATGACTGTATTTGTTCTCAGTCTGATCGTTCACTCGACGATAGCCTTCTCCAAAAGTTGTCACACGACCTTCGCACAACCCTCTCACCTGTCTATGCCGATTTGTTGGACAAGCTCCTGGGCCTGCTTCCTCGCTCCATCGCAACCACCGCACTTACTGCACTTCTGGCAACGTTGTCGGAACTCTTCAGGTATCTGCTAGTGCCGTCCATACATTTGGACCTTTTACAACAAACGTGGGCTTCCTTCCATACTGTCCTACCAAGATGTAGCTCCGAGGTACAACGGGCCGCGGCCGAGGTCTGGGCGTCCGTACTACGCCGATTAAAGAGTTCTGCGCGTGAGAAGGCAGTTCTCCTCATGGCAAACAACCTGGACGGCGTGGAAATGGCCAGCGCATGGATGCTCGTGTTTGCCTGCAAGGTTTATATGCCTTGTTTTACGCGTTTGGAGTGTCACTGATTGTGTTCCCCGTGGTACGCAGTCTGTCTCTTCGACCCTTCACACGACTTCGCCCTCAATAATAGGGCCGGTGATTGACTGCTATCTGAGCTGTGAAACCCCCGACTTGCTTTATACACTTTTACGCCGGACCCTCACGGCCGTTGCTCACCATTGCAAGGGCGCCGAACAATTCTCTTGTATTTCCGACATACTTTTGACGAGATTTTCGACTGACGTTAGTCGCCCGCCGTCGAACGATACAGAGATGGAACGAATGCGCCGCATGTTTCAACTGATCAGTGTCGTCTGTGGCGTACGCCGGGGGTCTCGATTGACGCGTGAGTTCCCTCGTCCCTTTCTTGTTTCTCTATTGACTTTGTACGTAAAGCGCTACAGCTCTCACAGTTGGCTGCTGCCTTGCCAAGCATTCAAATTCAGCCTCCAATCGAGACAGCGCTCCTCGGCTTTTCGATTGCACTCATTATAGCGGGGGACATGTCCATTGCGACAAGCGCAGGGCGTACTTTCATCGAAGAGGCGCTGAAAGTGCCCAAGTTTGGCACATCCCTGCTCGGTGCTCTCGCCGAGCTGTCTTGGGGCGGGTGGAGACTAGTTGCTCTACCTGTCTTGTTTAAATCCACCGGCGATCTCCTTGCTTCAGCGCCAAAGCAAACATTACGTTTGCTTGCGAGCCTCAGCAATGTCGACAAACTTGGCGAGGTGGACATCGTGTGGAAGCGTACCGTCGATATCTGGGTTAGCGAACGGGTGTCCCATTGGGAACTTAGCCCAGATGGCGTAGACGAGTTGCGTAACCTGCTATCGTTATCAGAATACGTCGACAACTTGCCGGCCTTATTGGTGGGGATCGTCCAACGCATGCTTGCTGCACCCGACCCAGAGGGCTCATGGAACACGTCGTATGTGAACACAACCTGGGTTTTATCGACATGTATGCATGCCCTCGCGGAGTCGAAAAATGCATCGTGGAGGCAGCAGGTAGATTTGACGGGATGGATGAGGACAATCGTGCAGCGGTGGTCATGGTCCCACTGCGTCCTGGCCGGTTTGGTAGCTCTGGCACAATCTAGGTAAGGCAGTAAGCTCGTGCACGTAGGAAGGGAAATTGATAACAATTCTCGCTAGCCAACCGATGGCAGATGCGTTGTCGTATGCGGAGCTCTACATGCACTTGCGGACGTGCATCATCTCACATTCGCGATCACTGCGCCTCAGTGCACTCAAGATCCTTTCCTCGAATCTTGTGACCTCGTCTCCCGGCGAGCAAGACGTCTTGAAACGGTGCTTGCAGGCGGAAGAAGTTTCCCTAGACGTCCAAGGCGTACGTGAGCGAGTGTTGCGTATCGGTCGTATTGGACAATTGATCAAGAATGACGAACCATTGGCCACAGACCTTTGTATTAGATGGTTAACCTGTGGGTTTCCATCTTGCGTTCGTCTTATCCCGTCTGAACCCTCCTACGCAGCGCAGCTGAAGGTCAACTTGCGGCCGTTATGGTCGCCGGCTTCCGAGGCGCTATCCTCATTGGCGAAACGATCCGGGGACACTGTTTGGGCATGTCTCTATGATGAATTGCAAGCGGTTACGAAGGGGGCGACCGCGAGAGAACTTCCCGAGTGGTTAAACGAGAATGTTGGGCAGGATTCGAATGATGATCCGGGGGAAGAGGAGCGGACGTGGAGGGATGGTGCTGCGCACAAGATCAGGAGTGTGGTCGCGAGCTGGATGGACCAGGGCCATGATCGGAAAGCTCTCATTCTCGTACGTGCGGGATCATTGTGTCTTCGTGGTTCGACATCTGATGCCATGCTTGTCTTCTATAGTGTCAGAGGCCCTCAGATCGATTTGACTCTATTTCGTTCGAGACGCAATTGCTCTCGGCGCTTGGACAATGCGCTTCGCTTGCTGAGAGGCACAACCGCGAACTTGTTCCCTTCTTCCTGTCCATGGCGGTCAATGACGACACGGTTTTATGTCTTCCCCGCTACAAACTGATCGCATGGCTCACACTGTTCAGCAAGTTCATCAACCCCAAGGCGCTCTACTCCACCGAGACCCTCTTTTCTCTCTATAAGTCTCTTTTATCCCATCCTGACCGGACATTGCGAACGGTAGCGCTCAGCTGCTTGTTTACATACAAATCTCCCAATCTCGCAAGACACGAGGAGACACTACGGCGCATTCTGGATGATACATTATGGCGGGACGCACTCGCGCATCTCGACCTGCCATCTCTGGACTCTACCGATCGACCCATGTTCATCGACGTGGCCATTCGGTTACTCTTTGGTACCATGCTTGAGAGGAAGGGACGCATGAAAGGCGGGGATAAACGAGCTGCGGTACTAGGCGCGCTCGCTGTGTGCACGGAGGAGGAACTGGGGCTGCTTGTCGATCTAATGCTGAAGCCAATAGGGTCGAGTAGTCGGGTGTGGCAGGACGGCGACTTTGCGCTGGCTGAGGTGCCTTCGAACGTGTTGCCAAAACAACAGGTCGGGTTTTTGAACCTCTTGGGTGACGTGCTGAGGCACCTCGGGCCGAAGGTGGTGTCACACTGGCCTGCTCTTCTTGGAGCTACGCTGAGCCTCACTGCGTCCGTGCAGGCTCGATTAGGAATGTTCGGGCAGATTGAGGCGGCGGCTGAAGGCGACGCTGAGGTACAAGGGGAAGAAGAGCAGGATCGGGATGATGCTGATGCTGATGCTGACGCAAATGTAGACGAAAGATCGACGTCCAAGGCAGTACGCTCCGTTCGACAACTTGGGTTGCGGCGGCTGGCCGACTTTTTCCGCGTCTCTGTCCCCTTCGACTACTCGCGTTACCTTCGAGCGTCCTTTGACGTCGTCATTTCCCCTCGGCTCGCACTTCTTGACCAAGAGAACACCCAGGCCCCTTCGGCTCTGCTTGAGGTGTTCTACCTGTGGGCGTCTCGGCCAGATTGTGTCTGTCATCTGGTGGATTACGACCGTCGCGTTTTGCCCAAGGTTCTGGATTGCTTGGTCGCCACTAACGTCAAACCTGCCGTCCTGACGCACATTTTCGATATCCTCGATCATCTTCTTGTTTTCTCCTCCGAGGATGACGCCGTTGCGGAAAAAATTGTGAAGCCCCATCTCTCACTCCTGCTAGAGAATCTCACGACGCTAGTCGAACGGACCAAAGGTGATCAACACTTGTCCAGTCCACTTGCCCAACGCCAGATTGGCATCCTGTCGCAAGTGGCCCACTATATCACGGACCCTGCGCAAGCGTCCATCCTCATGGGCCTGCTCTCACCGTTGTTGCGTAAACCAGGGAAGGTGGTCCCCGAAAAGACCAAGATCGACTTGTTGACCATCTTGAACAACTTGCTCGCGCTCGTGCCCGCGTTGTCGAATCCGGCATCGACCACCTTTGGAAAACTATACGAACTCTTGTCGCATTTGTTCCTCACCTTCCGCTCGAACAGTGCTCGGACTGCACTTTCATCGACATTCAGCCAGTTGGCTATAGTGCATCCGAGTCTTCTGGAACTTTCCTCGTTGTTGGTGGCACTCAACGCTTGTTCTACAAAACGGGTGAACGAGCCCGATTTCGACCGCCGACTCATGGCATTCGTGACGTTGAACGAGGAGCGCTATGCCACGCTTTCTCCCCGCGAGTGGCTGCCCGTCCTGTACAACGCGCTCCACTTCATCCAAGACCCCGACGAGCTCGCGATTCGCAACCACGCCGCGTTCACCCTCCGCCGATTTGTCGGCGTCGTCGCATCGGACGCGCTCTCCCCGGCCGACGCCGAATCCATATTCGTGCGCACCGTCCTGCCGGCGCTGAAGCGCATGCTGCGATCCAAGGCGGAGCTTGTCCGCACAGAGGTTCTCAGTGTGATCGCTCACGCGGTGCTAACATGCGAACGCATTGCGGTGTTGCAAGAGATGCGGCCTCTGCTCGCAGGCGGGGACGAGGAAGCGAGCTTCTTTGTCAATGTACACCATATCCAGACGCACCGACGGACACGCGCGCTTCGGCGGCTTGGCGAACAGTGCGCGGAGGGGTACTTGAGCGGCAGGACGCTGGTGGAGATTTTCGTGCCGCTCGTGGAACACTACATTGTCTCAACGGGCTTCATCGACCATCTACTCGTGGCGGAGGCGATCCATACACTCGGTCGGATTGCGCGGCAGCTGCCGTGGTCGGCCTATTACGGTCTGGTTCAAAAGTACGTGCGGAGCGCCAAAGACAAGAACGACGCTGTGCGCGTGCACTTGCGCGCGCTGGTAGCGTTGCTCGAAAACTTTCATTTTCCCATGGAAGAAGCGGTACGGGTGTCGGACGCAAGTGTCGTTGGCGATGACGGGACGCCGGACGAGGAAGAGACGCCACCCCTGCCTCCCGTCCCCGCTGCCGATATTCAAAAAGTGTCCGATGCCGTCCAGCTGCGTCTCCTGCCTACGCTCCTTAGCTACCTCGACAACCGAGACGAGAATGAGGACAGCCTGCGCATCCCCATCGCGCTCGGGATCGCCACTATCGCACGGCACCTCCCCGCCAGTGCGAGGGACGCGCAGATCGAAAAACTGCTGACAGTGCTCAGTCAAGCGCTGCGTAGCCGCTCCCAAGAGACACGTGACCTTGTTCGGGAGACCCTCTGCCGGATTGTGGGCGCGCTCGGCGCAGGGTGCCTCCCGCTTGCCCTGCGCACGCTCCGCGCAGCGCTCGTGCGTGGACCGCAGCTGCACGTGCTCGCGTACGTGGCCCATGCGCTCTTGACTTTCCTCACCGCCCCGGAGCACGCCAATAAGGAAGCAGCGACAGTGGTCCTCGACGGGTGCGTAGACGATATTGCGCACGTCGCGGCCGAGGTTGTGTTTGGCACGTCGGGCCAGGATGTCCAACACGAGGATTTCAAAACCAAGATGCGCGAGGTCAAGGGGAGCGCGGCCAAGGGTCTGGACACTTTCGCTCTCGCCGCGCGGTACGTGTCGCCGAGTCGGCTGAGCGCGCTGCTAGGGCCGCTCAAGGCGGTTATGCAAGTCACGAATTCGGCACGGCCGATGCAGCAGGTGGACGAGGTCCTCCGGCGGATCGCGAATGGACTAAATGCCAACGCACGGCTGGACCCGCGGGAGTTGTTGGTGCTGTGTCACACGCTGGTCAGTCAAAACGCCAAGTTTTTGCAAGAGGCGGAGAGGAAGCCGGCGCAGACAAAGGGCAAACGCAAGGACGACCGTATACTGCAGACGAAGCGCAAGATCGTGGCCGAGGACAATCATTATGCACATAATTCGTATCGGTACGTCGTTTTACGTCGTTTTCCTCGCATAACACTGATGTCGGATCAGGTTCGTCGTGTTTGGCCTCGATTTGTTTGCGACAGCCTACCGACGGTCGCGGTTCGACCTGCAGGACGCGCAGCTGTTGGCGCGGCTGGAGCCGTTTGTCAACTTGATCGGGAACACGCTATACGCTGAGTCGGAGGCCGTCCTTGTTGCCACGCTCAAGGCGGCACCGTGTATCCTGCAATGCCCTCTCAAAGCCGTGGGATCCTCTGCGCCGCTGATGGCCCGCCAAATTCTCGCCATCGTCCGTTCAGTTGGGAGCGCCGAATCAGAGGTCGCCCAAACGGCGTTCAAGTCCCTCGCCACGATCCTTCGGGACTGTCCTACATCCAACATCCGGGAAGCCGACCTTGTCTTTCTCCTCGAGCTTCTCGCGCCGGACTTGGAGGAGCCGAGCCGCCAGGCGAGTGTGTTTGCGCTGCTCCGCGCGATCGTGGCGCGCAGGCTCGTCGTACCGGAGCTGTACGATCTCATGACGCGCGTGTCATCGGTCCTGGTGACGTCGCAGTCGGCGCACACGCGCGAGGCGGCGCGCGGGGTACTGCTCCAGTTTGTGCTCGACTACCCGCAGGGCGCGGGGCGGCTGCAGACCACGCTCGCGTTCTTTGCGCGCAACCTGGCGTACGCGCACGCATCGGGGCGAACAAGCGTGCTTGAGCTGCTCCACGCCGTCGTGACCAAGTTTGATGTAGGGTTGATGGGCAAACATGCCGAGATGCTGTTCGTCGCGCTCGTGCTGTGTCTCGCCAACGATGCCGAAAAGGCGTGTCGGGAGGCAGCGGCAGCGGTGGTGCAGATGCTCGTGCGGCGGCTGCACGAAGGGGGGCAGGCGGGGCTGGTGCAGGGGCGTCTGATGGGGCACGTGCATGCCTGGGCGGTGCAGACGGACAAGCGGGCGCTGCGGGACGTTGCGGTGCAAGTGTATGGGCTCGTCGTGGACGCG
>JBBPKK010000700.1:0-17691 GCA_038089215.1 Tylopilus vinaceipallidus
TTCGCTGCCCTCTTGGACGACATTCGGCGTGGCTGGCCCGCGCGATCGGACGGGGCTCGCGATGGCCTCTCGCTCTTCTCTGGCGACCTGTTCTCGCCCTCGGTCGAGAGCACGGTGACGAGAGGGAGCCACATGGTGAGTGCGCTGTCGCTACGAAGCGGCCATAGCGATCCAAGCACTGACGCCGTGTGGCGCCAGGTGCCGGTGATGAACGAGCTTGCGCCGGACGTCGCGCTGACGGGTGCGTCCGTCCCCGCGGGGTCCTATCGCTGCGCTTGCTGATCAGTGCGTGGCGTTCCTCCAGGCAACCACGACTTTGATTTCGGTTCGGATCTCTGCGCGCTTCCGGATTGGATGGGCCCCGTGCTGATTTGCGCGCGTTGCAGGATACCCCCATCTGTCCAAGTTGGTCGGAGACACCAAGTTTGTAGGTGGACGTGGTCTGGCGTGTGATACGAACTATTTCCGACCCTCGTATTTCAGCCCTGGCTGTTGAGCAACATCGTCGACGAGAATACCAACAAGGTTCCGGAACATTTGTATCCCTTCCAGGTCTTGGAGCGGTCGGGCGTCCGAGTCGGCATCGTCGGCCTCGTGGAACAGTTTGTGTTCGAGACACTGGAATTTAGATGATCCATGATGGCGTTTTCACAGAGACTGGATCGCTACCGTGCCCGCATGGCCATCCAATTTCAAGTTCAAGGACATGGCACAGACCGGAAGAGAACTGTCACAGCAGTTGCGCGGAGAGCAAGGGTGTGACCTCATCATCGCATTAACGCACTGTCGGTAGGAGGGCTTTCTTTGCGCTCGGGGCGTCACTGATACATTTCGTAGGGCCCCTAATGTAACATCATGGCTCATCGAAACGAGGCTATTTCGCTCACCCTCGTAACTATAGGACCTTAAGCTGGCTAAAGAGCTGCTCGCGTTGTCTCCCTCCGCTCAGAATACCCATCCAGTGACGGAGGAGCATGGTGTAGATATCCTCTTAGGCGGCCATGACCACGCATACTTTGTATCGAAGGGGGTGACCAGTTGGGAAGGGTATGATGTTTCCAACCCGAGCATTGGAGGGGAGGGGGACAAGGGCGACATACTGGTGGTAAAGAGTGGAACTGACTTTAGAGAGCTGACCGAGCTTACGCTGGAACTCCGGGACGCACCTCCTGGTAGCGTGAGGAAGAAAGTGATTACGGCTGTCCATGGTAAGTGGTCTTTACTTTGAGCTGGCGTGGCCAAATTATACTTCTCTGTAGGCAAACGCCATGAGATCAAGCCTGGTATGCCGTCTTCGAAGAGCCTGCAGAAAATCCTGCATGATGTGCTGTCATCGGTGTCCGAATCGTTGAATGCGCCTGTATGCACTACCGAAGTCGAGCTGGATTTGCGATCTCAGTTTTTACGCACGCACGAGGTATGCAGATTTATTGAGCGGGTCAAGACGAGTCTTGTTCTCAATCACGTAGACAGTGGCAGGGAACTGGTTTGCCGACGTCTTGAGGCACGCATACGATGATGCGTTGTATACCCAATGTGGGAGTGGCTCGGATGGGGTCCTCATATCTGGTGGCACTCTCCGAGGCGACTCGGTCTACCCTCCAGGTATCGGTTATCTGGGAGATGGTGATTTTTGCGCTCACTGACTTTGGGGAAGGTGTGATTACACTCGGAAACATCCTGGAAATTTTGCCGTTCGACGATCCCATGATCGTACTTGAGCTAAGCGGGGAAGCTCTATGGGACGCGATCGAGGAGGGGTTGTCCAAATATCCCGCACAAGAAGGGTAGGTGGTCGTTCTGTAGTTTTGCTTACATGACTTGACCGACGAATTTTAGACGGTTTCCCATTATATCGGGTTTCCGTGTCTCCTGGGATTCCCGCCAGCCACCCGGTCAGCGTGTACTCGGAATTTGGCTCCTACAAGAAGTGCCGACGACACCGACGTCTAGTACTAGCTCCAGTTCTGGTACAGGAACGCCAACCCTCGTCGACGGCGACGTTGTCAAGAGGGAAAAGAACGGGCGAACATACAAGATCCTGACAAGAGAGTACATAGCGAGTGGCCATGACGGCTACACGGCCCTGCCTGGACATCCATACCTGATCGACGACGAGCACGGACAGTTGTTGAGCAGTCTCGTCAGGAAGTACTTGCTCGGTGTGTGCCGATGTCTGGAGCCATGCGAGGGATATCTCACTACATCGGCAGGGTCCCACTATGTCAATAGGATGGTCCGCCTACGCGAGAAGGAGCACGATACAGAACATCTCCATCCGGACACGGCTGATGCCGTGAAGCGGGAGATGGACCATCGAAAACGGCATGCGAAGAAACGTAACTTTTGGCCCAAGTTTGCTTTAAAGTGGCAGCACGCGGCCGCGAACGCGTTGCACAAGTTGCGTCCTCGCGTACACTACCAGGACCATTACAATATTGCCGCACGGGAGCACATGAGTAGTGTGGATTGTTACGATGGAAAAAAAATTCGACAGGGGAGTGAGGGGGAGGGGAAGAATGATCCGGATGAGACCTGCAAGGAGGATCTGCTTGTCATTCATCCGGTGGTGGATGGAAGACTGAAAGACGTAGCGAGGGATTAGTTCAATGCATGGTGTACAATGTAGGGTAAAAATGTGATGGCACCGCCAAGTTTACGGTCTAACTGCGGAGCGTTTTCCGTGGAGTCCATCATATTGAAGAAATAGTGACTTGAGGAACCTCGGCTGGTGGTGGTGGATCACCTGTCAGGGTCCGACCATAGTGTGTCAAGACACCAATGGATGAACCAATGCCGGCACCACCTAACACCACTTTGAAAGAAGTGTGACTGAAATTTGTTTTCCGAGATTCGGTCACCACTCACGGTTAATCGTGCTTGCCCGCTTCCAAAATATAGCGGGGGTGAGGACGGCAAAGAGCAAGGCGCCAATGGTAGAATGGTCATCCTCTCGTAGCGATGCGGTCTACGAACAGATGAGTACAGGAGGTAAGAGCCACTGCAAGGAAAGAACATACGTCGTAGGCGCTACGGATGTGCCTGTTTCTGACAGTCACCTCGCTTGAGTTGGCGGACCGGAGGTATTCAAAGCCTCCACCAGCTGCGCATCCTGGGCGGGTATAAATAAAATATAAGTGAGGTGGCCGTAAGCTTGCCTATTGCACCTCCGGCCCAAGTCGCGCGTAGGAAGCGATTGATGTTGAACTGAGCACGACCTTTGCGCGCGAGCACGAGGGCGGCATAAGCTGGAGGGGTGAGGAGGGAGAAGAGCTGGTATCCCTTGGTTATGGACCGCCGCACAAGAAACTCTACATCCGCCGCATGGGCACCCCCAGCAGCCATGTTGGTTAATCGAGTGACTCGGACACCGTCGTTGTCGACGTCGACGAGTGGCGTGGTGAGTTATGACACGTGATCTGCACGGACCAATTCAGGCTTGCCCTAATGCCGAGGAACATGAATGGGAAATGCCGATCCGTCTTCGTTCCCGACTCTGTGCATTCCCGCTGCGACTGTCATGTCGGCCACTCCGTCGATCGATGCATATGATGCTCAAATGCTTGACTTCTCTTCAGATCCAGACGTTCCAATGCACATAACAGGCTCCGCAGAATTTTTCGCAGAAGCTCTGATGGACCACGATGATCACCTGGCTGCTTCTACCTACAGCGAACACGCCAGCGTAGAGGTAGACATGGAAGAATACGTTGGGGATAACGCAGAATACGAAATGGCCGACGAAACTGCCGAATATCACCGCTCTCACGGGGACGACCTACTGGACATTGAAGTTTACGATGCGTCACACGTTCCTTCTCCTCTTGTCTCTCCCCAGCCCTTGCAACCGCCACTCGACCTCCCGATTGACTCTGAACACCCAGAAGCGACGTCGCCAGCCTTCTCGGAGCGTGTCACCGTCCCCGAGTTGCCCGTAGGGCCGGGGGCGGACGTGCCTCCCGCAGCCCTAGAACACTCGGCGGCTGACGCTACCCACGTGGAACCTTCAGCCCCGGAGGAGGGTGTCTCTTCGGAAACTGTTTCCGAGTTGGCACACCCTACTGACCCTCCTGCTGAAGGTGTCGTTGCTACCAGTGAGTCCCATGAGCAACTAGGCGAAACTGCCCATGCCATTGGGCAGACGGTTGAAACGCCGGCTTCTGCGGACCTGAATGAAGCAGAACCCCGTATTCCACCCGTTACTGGGGACCCTTTTACTGATTCAGAGGTGGCTCAACTCGAAAGCTCGGAGCCATCGACGGCTGAGTCAGCACCTCTCGCGGCCGCCGAGGAAGCTTACGATAGCGGTCCTCCGACCGAGGCCGAGAAGGCTGTGGACCCGGCTCCAGTGACGGAGGGGGAGGCTGTTGATCCTCTCCATATTTCGGACGGTGTTTACATTGACCCTCCTCCCGCTGTTTTACTGTCCATTGTCGACGCCTCCGAGCCAGCATTTACATTATTCAATCAACCCGAAGCAGAGGGCGAATTCACAGAGGAAACGCACGGCGAGCAGAAATCTTACTCTCTGCTTCTTGAAAACCGGCCAACGCTTTACTATGAACCCTTGATTAGCGTCTTTGAGGCGTTGCGTCAGGATGAGGGTTTACTTTCTCGCGTCCCCTACAGCTCTGAAGGTGAACTCATACTCGATGCTTACGATCTACAGCTAGCAATTTCCGAGGTTAGTGATGCTTTTGATTGGAACGCTGCCGTATGCTAACTTAAATGCAGGACAACATACACTCACGTGAAATTAGTTTACACGATCTCAACATTTTGCACGATGGATCTGACTTTGTAGGACCTCTTCGGCTGCTCTTGCGTGCCACCGTCCCACGGTTTATCGTTCGGTACTATGCAGTGCAGGAGCAGATTCAGCGGCTGAACGTAGCTGCTGAAACAGGAGAAGAACGTAGCGAAGGTTCGTCTTGCTTTCGCCGTCACTGTCCGATGACTAATATTTGCTAAGCAGAACATCACAATCGTTACGACGAACAACCACAACATGAGGAAGAGACCGGTTATCCTTCTGCGCACGGCACGGTGGTTTCTGAAAGTTTGAAGGTTCCGCCTACCGTCGAAGCTGAAGATCAAGCTGCCCAAGAACCCGCACCTGCCACCGAACCATCTGAAGAACCCTCGCAAGACAATTACGAACCGGAGGACGTGTCTGCCCTCCAGGGGCCTGTGGCAGAATACCACGAAGTTACTGGGGAGGTAGCGCACGCTCTTGAGGATGAGGACGATTACGAGGGTACCAACGCCGGCGACGAAGACGAATCTTCCAAGTCTGATCATCCGGATGCTGACCAGATTCACGAGACTGTAGCAGAGGATGCTGATGCCGCTGCCACGGTTACTGGTCACGGGTCGGAATTCGGAGGCGAACAAACTGAATACCTAGATTATGTCCAGCCGGAGGAGTATGATGCACAATACGGTGAGGACCTTCCGGAACAAGCTGGCGGCGCCTCCCCTGTTCGATACGGTGAACCTGTGCATTACGAAGAGGAAGGGGAGCAAAACACGTCGACGACAGTGGACGAACCTCTGGTTATTTTACCCGGCTCGGACGATGACGACGACAACAAAACTGCCGCTACCCCTATTCCTGCCCACGCAGTCCTGGAACCCGAATCGACTCAGCTAGATGACAATAATGTCATAAACGAGCCGGTATCGGGTATGTGTATACATAAGCCGTAACTCCCCTGTACTCATGTATCCCTCGAACGTTTAGATGGACAGGTGAACTCAATCTCGAGCGGTGAAGGACTTGTGGCCCGCGAGTCCACGGGTGAAGTTCACGGTGAGTGAAATTCCCAAGCTGACTGATACGTTCGACTGATAAGATCATAGTAGCGCTGACATCAAGTAATTACGAGACAAGTACGGCCCAGGCAAAAATATTCTCGGAAGTCGAGTCTGATTCCAACTTTGTTTCGTTGTTGGAACGTGAAGCTGGTATGATTGATTCATCGAGACTCACCGTCCGACTTTTCACTCATGGTTTCCATAGACGCTGAATTTGAACGAACATTCAACCCTAAACAGAGTGGACAGGAAAGTAGCATTGAAACTGCCCTTCAACAAGACGAGGCCTGGGACGAATGGGATGACGAGGATGCTGAGGGGGAGGATGAGGAAGACTGGATAGATCCGGACGCCGTTTCGAATGAGAGCTCCATCACCCTCTCGAGCAAAGCATCGAAAAGAAGTTATGACGAGCTTGATCCGAGTGAGGATTTGTATGATGAAAATCCTCAAAGTTCTCCAGGTACGTGCTGCGCGATTTCGACAGTATCCCCTGCTGACACTGCGGTAGGCTCGAAGCGGCCACGCGTCGAATAACGTGACGGATCACTCCGATGAGCAGTTTTGTCCATTTCCTCGTCCACTTGCTGCTGCACTGTGCACTAGCGGTCTCGCACTCACGCAGTGTTAACTTATTATCTTCATCCGCCTATTCTCGGCCCCTCGCCTCCGTGCTCACGGCGACGTCACAATCATCAAGTATCCACGAGTAAGGTCAAGTACTTTTCCTCATGAATGACTTTCCACCATTTGCATTTCCCCATCTTTTGTTTCCGCTTGCATTGTATCCATCACTGACCTTTTCAGCGTGAAATGGTTTGGCACGACAAGGGGTCATGCCACGACGAGGTAGTATACGAGTATATCTGGAGTTTGTTTAAAAGGCAAAGCATATTCGAGTACATATGTAGCTGCTTTTGCGCCCGTCTCGGGAAATCTCATTCTTTTCCGGAACGGCGATTCCCGGGTGGTGAATGAGTCAAGGAAAAAAAGTCTAACCGTTGGTCTAATCGTCGTACGATCTGGCTGTTTCATGTCACCCTAACGGACCCGACACGAATCTCAGGCATGGCCGACGCAGATACCTGTCGTCTGTGCACTCAGATCATACAAGCCCACTTTGGCCCCCTCGCAGCAGTAAGCTCTCTCACCAGAGCCAGCCGTGTCCTCAATCTTTCTTCCAGGCAGTCGCGTCCGCGTTGTTGACCCGGGGCCGCCTCTCCCTCCCGCAACTCATCCGCTATACCAAGATGAAGCCGCGGACCGTGCGCGCATCGATCATCGTCCTCGTGCAGCACAACATTCTCTGGCACGCCCGCACCAACGACGAAGGCGACATGCTCGAGTTCAACACCCACGAGTGTCTCTTGCGGCTGCGGTTCGGGCGGTACGTGTGGTGGTCGGAGAGCCTCTTTGGCCGGACGGTGCGTTCGCCGCGCGTGCTCCGTCGTCTCGGCCGTCCACTAATTGCCGGCCTGGATGGTCGTTCCAGGGTGCGGAGATCGTACAGACGGTGCTGGATCACGGGAAGCTCCGACCGCCAGACGTCCTCGCCCGACTGTCCCGCGTCGACCCCAAGAGTGCGTGTCGTCCCCCCCCCCCCTCTTTGCGCGCTGGCGGCCCGTTGACGGTGTCGTGGGCTAGGTGCCAGCATGTATGCGCAATCGCTACACAAGCTCGTGTCGGAAGCATATATCAAGCCGTCCACGGTGCTCTCCCATAATTCGCCGCGGGACAAGCGGATCAAGTACGAGGCCGAGGAAAAGGCCAAGATCACGGGGTTTCCGACGGCCAAGGAGCTGCGGGAAGCCAAACTAACGGCGGAGGCGAGGCTGCGGAGGGAAGAGGAAGAGGAGGAGAAAGTCGGACTGGTGCGTATCTCTTGGGGGCGGGTCGATGGCTCTGAAATGGGTGATGGGCTGGTATAGAAACGCAAGGCCAGGGAACAGCCGAGCGGACTGTCGTCCAAGGTGGGGGCTGTTCTCGGCGAAACGGTGCACGCCCAGACTGAATCTCTGACTGTCGTCGCAGAAACACAAGGTGGTCGAAGACGTGGTGGACGTGAGTGCGCTGTCGCGTTTCCTAATGTCATCTCAGCGCTCGCAGGATGACGTGTATTTCCGTGTCAACTTTGACAAGTTCGACATCCATATTCGCAACAAGGTATGATCTCGCAACACGAGTCCGCTAATCTCCAAGTTGATGGAGTAGATGTAGCTCATGGAGAGCGCTGTCGAAGAGCGGTTTAATCACGGCGCCGCTGTCGTCATGAGAGCCACTCTGAAGGCAACCGAGTCGAAACAGAAATCTGTTTCCGAGACACGCTCAGGTATGGTGGTTGCGTGTACTGAGAGCGTCGGCGTCTCATGTCCGTTTCTTACCCCAAGATCCTACTTCCATCGCTGCTATCGGGATGCACATACCGGACGACGAAGACCTATCGGAAGGGCTCACAACCAGCTCCAAAAGACCCTCAACTTCCTCGCTCGTAAAAGAGTACCTTGGCCTCTTAGCGTGTGCAGACAATCCGACGCCAGCCGGAAAAGCGGCATCCTATGTTAGTCTCGGCCCCAACAAAGTCCACGTCGAGTTTGATATCATCAGTAAGCGAATGCGGAGGCGTGTATTAGAGGCAGTGGCAAGAGAACGGCATGGCGATGACGGTGTTCGGATCGTTCGGCTGTTATTGGACGTTGGCAAGATGGACGAAAAACATGTGAGCTGTCTTCCTTTGGTTGAGAACGTGAATTGGATGACGTGTTGCCTGGTCGCAGATTGCCAAGGTGGCGATGATGGCTAACAAGGATGTCCGACCGCTGCTGTCTGCGCTGTCGTCCGACTTTCTCATCTCGACGCAGGAAGTTCCGCGAAGCGCAGATCGTAATCCGACACGAACGTTTTACCTCTGGTAGGTCATCCCGAAAACATAAAGATTGACCCATGATCAATGTTGTCGTTAGGCACGTCGACCTAGCAAAGGCGTACTCGACCCTCCTCGCCAGTCTCTACAAGATGCTGTTCAACATTGGCGTGCGTCGACAGGCGGAGCAGGAAGGGCCCAACATCAAGGCCGTCCTGATGAAATGCGAGCGAACGGACGTGGCGCAGGACGCGACCCTGTTGACACGCATGGAGCGCGAGATGCTGGCAGAGTGGGACCGGAAACGAGAGATGCTGGACGTATTGGAGATGCGGGTGGAGGAAGCGGTGTTCATTCTGAGGGACCTTGGAGGTAGCTTGGATGATACATGACCGCCGTGTGGGAGCGGGTAATAACACAGCTCGGAGGACCCAGCCAAATCCATACTCGAATATTTGGGGTCCAGCAAGTGTGTTGCTCAGAAAACGGGCCACGTCGCAGTAGACACGACGCGATAGGAATGTAATGAGGTTGTGGTAAAAAAAAAAACTGTTGAACAGATGCGCCGCAGAGCGGTTTCAAAAGGACCAAAGGGAAAGTATGCTGAGCCTCAGAGGCGCGGCGACGCCATTGCTTCGACAAACAGATGGATGTCGTGAGGAAAGACAAAGGAAATTTCCCAACGCTGACATCATACTGGTTCGTTCACATATTATAAACCAACGTGGATACAAGGAACCCAGTAGCGAGGCCTCTCGATAGCGCAATGCGGAGCTGCTGCTGCACGCCTACAGTTTGGAACCCTGTTATCCCGAAAGAGGCTTCTGTAAACAACCATGCCGTGGCAATCACAACTCTGTGATCCGCCTGAAGTATTATGGATCGCCCTCTCCGATAGTTGCTCGTCCCCCGTCGCAATCTGACACAGACAGGAAGGTGAGACCCTCGTGGCGAGGGCGCGACAGTCGCACAATTGCCATACAGTGCGCGAGCAGGAGGCCGTTGTCCAGTGGATCGGCCCGGTCCTGCGTGCCATGATATGCAAAGCGGGCCCAGTCCGTCTGCACCATCTTGGACAGGATATCCTCGATGATCCTGCTTGCTTCCTGAACATCGACGCAGGGCGACGATGCAGTCCATCCTCAGATGATGCCGATCTCCATTTGTGCGCCAGCGAGGCGATCCTGACCACCCGCGTTCGGCTGGCAGACTACGAGCAGGCCTATGCTACGTGGGACCGCCTCCGAGTCTTCCTGGGTTGGCAGTTCAAGGGCGCTCATAGAAGGGGTGTAGGGGGAAATGGCAAAGTCTATCATCGGTTTTTGTCGGGATAGCTATAAGAAGTGGGTTGTACCAGTCTCTAACATCATGCTCATGTGATTGGTTCCGACGAAGTGGCAGAGGAACAAACCCTTGACGGAATTCCAACGGCAAAGTTATGTTAAGATGGCATCCATTGTCGGGTTTGCCCTGCCACCATCAAAACCATCGTAGATTTGGAGATCATTTATTGGCTGGATGAAATTGGCTTTTGTGGCATTGCAGACCCAAGCCTGTTGGTTGGCATGGACCCAGCACTAAGGAGGGGGGCTTTAACATCCACCTGTTTCGTTCTCTCGTTTTGCTTGAAGCACACTTGACTGGTCATCTCGGGACAAATGAATGGCCTCGAGTGCCGCGGGGAGTCACAGCCCAATGTCAAGCGTTGGAATAACGAGACCGGGAACCGCGAGGTCTTCATCGGCAGCACGTTCAAAGGCTTTGTCGTCGCCAACACTTCTCTTCTCGAATGAATCTAAATTCTGTCAGCCCTTCCCGCCCGCGCACATACACCGACGCTGGCGACGAGTGGGTTGAAATAAGCAAATTCTGCAAGTCGAGATAAACTGCCGCTCACAGTTGGGGTAGCTGCGTGCCCGTTTGAAAGGCAGTCCAGCTGCTCCATGCTAGTCAGAGAAGGAAGTGAAGAGAAACCATCCCCATCGCTTGGTTTCAAAAGTACGGAGGCTGCAACAGCACATGGGCACAGTGACTCACCTCACTTGTTGGGTAGCAGCTCAATTCGTCTTTGCTTGCGAGTTGCGACTGCGATCCCGGAGGGTAAGGCAAGGACATGAGGAAGTAGACTGGTGGACTTGAGTCCCTGCTTACGTCGAAGTGACATCAAGGGCCCACTCGAAGCTGTTCTCTATCCCAGCCTCGATGTTCCCATAGGTCTCACAGCCTCGACGTGCTGCGTATCAAGCTTGGACAGCTACGGCACAGAGACAGCCCCCCGCACGACATGACGCCTGACCCGAGCCCTCCCAGTCGAGCCGACTACGCCGTCCACTTCGACGTCGAGGGCAAGCCACTCCCGCCCCACCCCGGCCCCGGCTGGACTCGTTTCGTCTGCATCTCTGACACCCACTCGCGCACGTACCGCGTTCCGCCCGGGGACGTGCTCCTGCACGCCGGCGATCTCTGCAGTTGGGGGCTTCCGTCGCAGCTCGCAAAGACCATCGAGTGGCTCAAGTCGCTCGATCATCCCATCAAGATGTGCGTGCATTTGCTTGTCGTCGCTTCTGCTTGTGATACGTTGCTCACGAAACCGTAGCATCGTTGCTGGAAATCATGACGTGCGTGCATCCGGAGACTAAAGCGCTGTCGAGAGGCCCTGATCATGATGGTATCGTCGGCAGATGTGCATTGACCAGCAATGGGGTGCGATCGGCTTTGGACTAGATCACAAGGTCCGTCGTGCTATCTGCGGCCAGGTCACGCTGATAAAAAGTTCTGACGATACGACGACAGGTAACCGAAGACACTCGGGCGTATGTACGCGATCAACTCGCTTTCGGGCTCCATTACGTCGAGCATGAGCCGTTCCATTTCACGGCACCTACAGGAAAAGTCTGGAAGGTCTATGGGTCACCAGTAAGTGCCAGAGCTCTCCCAGCGCAATTGTATCTGATTGCATGGACCTCCGTTCCAGGCCTCCCCAGTCTATATGCGGGGTGCCTTCCAATACGAAACTGCAGCGCAAGCCCAAGGTGTGCCAATTCATTCACCACCGTCTTGTCTAATTGTTATCTTTCCTAGAGATATACAATAGGATACCCGATGACACTGAGATCCTTATAACCCACACGCCACCGTATGGGATACTCGACAGGACGAGGAGAGGGGAGTATGCTGGGTGCAAGACCCTCTTGTCCAGATTGAATGAGCTGAAGCATTGTCGAATGCACGTCTTTGGTCACATCCACGAGGCTACAGGAATACGCGTCGACAAAGGAGACGACGCGGAAATAGCTCGCTTGTCGGTCAACGCGGCCATGGAAAGAAGCGAGTCAGCGGTCGTGGTCGACCTACGACACTAGGTATCAGATGCATTCTTGAAATACATGAGCGTTACAACACGATGGACATAATTAGGATCAACCTATACTGCAACTTTGCCCTTCTTTGCGACCTTGATGCCCAGCTTGGATTTCAAATCGGATTTGGGTTTCTTTGCAGGCGGGGCGGCAGCGGCGGTGACCTTTGAGTTGATCAGTTCTCGCGTAGATTCCGGAAGTAGGCTGTGGAGGTCAGGCTCCGCATCTGCTGCCTTGCGTTTGACGGTGACGGGTTGTGATGTTGATGCTTCAGACTGTGAAGAGCTCGAGCCTGACGACCGATCGCCTGGTGGGGCTGGCATGGACACCTTTGAAAAGACCTCTCGCACCAGTTTTTCATCCTCCTCCTCCTCCTCTCTCCGGAGCTGATCCTCTTCCGTCTCCAAGTCCTCTGCTCGTATGCTCGCAACCAAATCAACGGACTGTCCCATTCGTTCGTTTCTAGCGTTCCTGGCACGAATATCTTGTAGGGCATCGAGGATATCCATCTCGCGTTTCGCATCAACAGTTCGGTTCTCGAGCGCTTTCATCGGGTTGTTCTCTTCTTCTTCCAGCCGTGCTAGGCGATCCTCCTCTTGCTCTTCCTTTTCATCCCTCCAGGGCTCAAAGTTACGTGACGCGCCATGCTCCGCCGAGTAATCGGTGTTCTTCGGGTCTGTTTTGAATGTGATTTCTGCAGAACAAAGAGTACTGTAAACAAGATAAATCGGAATTCAAGATGGATCGCCGGGACGACACTCACCATTTGATGTAGAATCGGAAGATCTTGATACCATAATAATCTTCCCCCTCCACGGTCTCTTTACGGGCGTTGAACTTTTTACCCTTGTAAATATACTCTCCACAGGTATTGCATCGCCTAAACATACAGTCAGCCGTGGAAGACCGGCGGGTGACACGCGGCACTCACATCGAGAATGGCGCCATGAGACGGACGACCTGTTGCGAATTCTTTGGTCCCCTTCTTCGCGGGATAAGCGAAGGGTCAAAGTCCGGGGGGAAGTACTTGTTCAATACTACGATACCGTCAGCCAAAGTCTCACTGAAACATTGACATACGTGCCTTTTCGTTCGGACATGGTGGTGGTCCGGAGACAAGGAGGGAATGGCGGTGCTGACTAATACACGCCTGTGGTGAACGCGTTCGTAATTTTCCGAGCGCGCCAACTGGCTTGTACGACCCCGCTCGTGGCCCCGTCGTCCTTGGATCCCGACCACGACAACCACCGCCAACATGGCCGTACAACTCAACAAGACACTTATCAATGCTCGCATAAAGAGCATCTACGACGGCTGGAATGTATGTCTGTCGTCGCTGTCGTGCCCACTCCATGCCCTAATGCTGCATCGCGCTTTGGTTTACAGAGTGCGAGCGTCAACGACGACATGGGCTCTGTAGCCAATGCAGATGCACTCTTGCTCCTCTCTGGCGACCCCGCAGCAGAAGACGCGCCCGTTCGCAAAGGCACAGCGTTCCAAGTGTGTCCGACTCTAGACTGTCGCAGAGGTGACTGACTACGCTCCCGCACAGACGTGGCTACTGGGTTATGAATTCCCTTCAACGTTCTTGCTTTTCGAAAAGGAGAAACTCCTCGTCCTCTGTTCGGCAAGTAAAGGTACGCGCTCGGCCCAGGTGTGTCGCGTCGTCGTCCTGACACACGTTCGCAACCTCCCAGCGAAAGTTTTACAACAAATAAAAGACGGGAATCCCCCAGTGCCGATCGAGATTTTGATTCAAGCAAAGGCGAAAGAAGCACCGACGGACGCCCTCCCCAAGTTCATCTCGGCTTACGCGGCCTACACGCGCGTCGCGACTCTCATCAAAGAAACACAACAAGGAAAATTGATTACCGAGTGGAATCAGGGCATAGACGCCCTTGCAAACAAGCCTGAACAGATTGACATGGCACCGGCACTATCCGCCGTGATGGGGGTCAAGGACGAGGACGAACTAGTGAGGCTACCGACTGATGCGAGGTGATGTTTGGATTCTCATGTCGCTCTGGCAGAAAGTCATCCGCACAGCTGCGAGTTTGACATCGACACTACTCATTCACCACATCGTCCTCAAGCTCGAGACGATACTCGACAAAGAGGCCAAGATCTCCCACGAACAGTTCGCTGGTCAAATCGAGTCACGAATAGGAACCGGGGATGGGGAAGGCGCAAAGGGTCCTGATATGAAGGTGTGGAACAAGGGACGTGGGTTGAGTGACGTGGGTTTCCGTTCCTGCTGTGCGTGTCCATGTCGTGCTTATGAGATCCTATCTAGGTTGATTGGGGTGCAACAGAGTTCTGCTACACTCCCATCATTCAGTCTCGGTCCACCAGCACCGGCTACGACCTCCGCTCAACTGCTGAATCATCAACAGATTTGATAGCCCACAAAGGTGTTTTCCTTATTGCTGTCGGGTTGCGCTACAAAGGCTACTGCGCAAACCTGGGGCGGAGCATCATCGTCGATCCCTCAAAGGTCAGTGTGGTCTGCCTCATGCACAGTAGCGCTTGACTCTGCCACAGGAACAAGAAGAGATATATAATCTCTTGGTCGCCCTACAGTCCGAGGTCGTGCGGGAAATGAAGGACGGGAAGACGCTCCGGGACATCTATCAATTCGCTGCGGAGTATGTCCGGGAGAAGAAACCAGACTTGGAGAAAAATTTTGTGAAGAACCTGGGCTCGGTGGTACGTTTACAGTGCCCACTATATCACGTTTTCAGGGAGGGTTGATCGGGTTGCAGATTGGCATCGAGTTCAGAGATTCGGCATATCTTCTTTCCTCCAAGAACGGGCGACGACTCAAGACGAACATGGTATTCAATCTGACGTTGGGATTCTCTGATCTCATGGACGACTCTGGAAAGAAGTGAGTCTCTTGTTTTCGATGATCGTGTGATGACGTATTTGGTGTAGGTATGCGCTTCACCTCGTCGATACTGTCCGAGTCGGCCCCGACAGAGCTTCGTTCCTCACTGATGGGGTGAAATCGTCGAAAGACACGCTCTTCTTCCTAAACACAACCAACGAGGAAGACGAGAAGCCTTTGAAAACCTCCAAAGCGCCTCCAACGAAACCTATTGCCAACGGTTCCCCTGTAAAGAACAAGACTGTCGCTGGAAAAGTGCTGCGAAACAAGACACGCAGTGCTGCTCAAGAAGAGGTGCTGCAGACGACTGCCGCCAGGATCAAGGAGCATCAGGCGGAGTTGCATTCGAACCTGCAGGCCGCTGGTCTTTCCAAGTACTCGGAAGAAGGCGGTGGGCTTGGTGAGAAGGAAGGCAAAGGGTGGAAGCGATTCCTGAGCTACAAGGGTGAGGGTGCGTTGCCAAAGGAAGCGGAGGCTTTACGGGTGAGTAATCGGCCATGTTCATGTACCTTGGACGTTCATGCTGAGATCACTCCAAGATATTCGTTGACCGGAAGGCCCAAACGATCATCTTGCCCATGCATGAGTTCGCGGTGCCCTTCCATATCAATACTATTAAAAATGTCAGCAAAAACGATGAAGGCGACTATACGTACCTTCGTATCAACTTCCAGACGCCCGGTCAACTTGCAGGAAAGAAGGACGAGACTGTATGCACCACTTTAACCTTTGCATTGTAACGAGCCAACGTGTCATTCCCTATCTAGCCCTTCGAGGATCCTGACTCAACTTTTGTCCGCTCCGTTACCTACCGTTCACTGGATGGCCATCGCTTTGAGCAAATCTCGAGACAGATTACCGACCTGAAGAAGGAAGTCAACAAGCGGGAGCAACAAAAGAAAGAGATGGCGGACGTAGTCGAGCAGGACGTTCTCGTCGAGCTCAAAGGCAGGCGACCTCACAAGCTCCCCGAAGTATTCGTACGGCCTGCTCTCGACGGAAAGCGTTTACCTGGCGAGGTTGAAATTCACCAAAACGGTCTGCGATACCATTCGCCAATGGGCTCTCAGAAGATTGGTAGGTCAGGCAAGGGCGGAATGAAGACGGACGCGCTGATCACGGTTGGGCAGACGTCCTGTTCAGCAACATCAAACATCTGTTCTTCCAGCCTTGTGACAATGAACTACTCGTGATCGTTCATATCCATCTCAAGGCACCCATCATGATTGGAAAGAGGAAGGCACACGTGAGTAATAGTTACTAATTTATCTATGTTGCATGTTTATCACATATGATCTAGGATATCCAATTCTTCCGCGAAGCCTCTGATGTTCAATTCGATGAGACGGGGAACAGAAAACGGAAGCATCGGTACGGTGATGAAGATGAAATTGAGATGGAACAACAAGAACGAAAACGGAGGCAGATGCTCAATAAAGAGTTTAAGCTGTTTGCGGAACGCGTTGTGGAGGCTACCTCAACTTCGGTATGTTTTGCTCCCTTACTGTCTGTCGGGCGCCGATTCAACTGTGATCAGACTGGAGACACTGTCGAGGTTGACATTCCTTTCCGAGAGCTATCCTTTGAAGGTGTTCCTTTCCGAACCAACGTTCGGCTACAACCCACCACCGAATGTCTTGTCCACCTCATCGAGCCGCCCTTCCTCGTCGTCACGCTCAACGAGATCGAGATTGCATCCCTAGAACGTGTCCAATTCTCGCTCAAACAGTTTGATCTCGTCTTCATTTTCAAAGACTTCACAAAAACACCGCTCCACATCAACTCAATACCGAGCGCACAACTGGATGATGTTAAGAACTGGCTCGAGTACGTCGTGCATCTAGGTTGTTGTATATAGGTACTGATCTATATGTGGTATGCCTAGCTCGGTCGACATTCCATTGAGCGAAGGTCCTGTCAACTTAAACTGGGGGCCAATCATGAAGACGATCAACGAGAGTCCGCATGACTTTTTCCAGCAAGGTGGATGGACTTTTCTCGGTGGTGGTGGCGCAGAGGTGCGGCATTCATTTTGTCGTCCGGTGCCATCGGGTTGATGAACGTGCGTGTCCTGTTGGCAGAGTGACGCCGAGGAGGAATCCGAGACCGAATCCGAGTTCGAGGCGGACCCGGAGGACCTCGTTTCGGAAGAGAGTAGCGCCGAAGAAAGTGACTATGACGGGTCGGACGCGAGCGAGGATTCGGGGAGCGGCTCGTATGACGACATGAGCGATGACGGGGACGATTGGGACGAGCTCGAGCGTAAGGCGGCTAAGTGTACGTATTGGCGGTCGTCTGGCGTGGTCTGCGCGTTTCTGATGGCGTTTTTGCGTTGTAGCGGACTCGAAGCGGGCAGAGGCTGCCAAGGCCCGTGGGGAGTCGGACGATTCGGACGATGGTGGACCGAAGAAGAAAAAGGGGGCTGCGAAAGCCAAAGGCAAGGCGAATGGGAAGCGGTGAGCCCCTTGTGCGTTTCATTTTTTGAGGGGAGTATTGCTACCAGCTTGTGTCATGTCTGTTTCTTTTCGTTCTCCTTTTGTTTTCTGTAATACTATTTTTTCGATGCCTGAGCGTTCATTTTCCGTGTGATTCTCCATGACACAAAGCTGTCAATTGGCTCCGGACACTCGCTCCTGTAGTGAAGTCGAAGGCATACTTCGCACCCCAGCATGTTTTCGGCTTATACAGGCTGTGTCTGCTGTGCCCAGTCACCAAATACTTATTTACCTCGTGTTGTAAACGTGTCTTCACCTTCCAGCTCTCTCGCT
>JBBPKK010000701.1:0-17682 GCA_038089215.1 Tylopilus vinaceipallidus
AGAAAGCTTAGTAGAATGACCCCTAATGGCCTTAGGAAGGCCACAATGTTCTTTGAAGCAAAGTTTGGATATAGTAGAAGAGCTAATACCAGTTTGCTTGGCAATGGCTTCTCCAGAATGGCCAGCATCAAGCAAAGAAGGAATAGTGCTTTGTTGAGTAAGGCAAAGAGATCTAATCATGATGGTGGTTGCAAATCAAGAAGTGTGGGAACTGTTTTACACTCAGGCATACTAATTATATGTATATCTTTGTTTGTACTAGAAAATAGTGGCTATTATTCAATGGTTTGAATGAGATCCCAGTCATCAGTTAAAAAGCTCAAAAACCCTTTCCATGACATTGCTGATTAGAATTGACCATATCTTCACAGCCTGTTAATGAAATCACATGACATAAGGGGAGATTATATAGCTAAGAGTATGTACTATTTATGTCCTCACCAAAGCTAAGTGAAATTCCCACACTGTTTTGCAGTGTGCTCTCCACACTACCATCAAGGTCAACATGGAAAGGGTTTTTGAGGTCACTGTATGATATCAATTAGGGCATCCCATATGATTCTGAGGGTGAAGAGGATGAGCCCAAGACAACAAGATGTACATATAAGCAGAGGGGAAAAAAGGGAAAGAAGAATAGATGGAGAAAATGTAACATTATCAATCAGGTGGTGCATTGGTCTTTAGACATACTTATGTGAAAGATATAGCAATATTCAGAAGATGTTATATCCTCCTGTAAGTGAGATTGAAGCAAGATCAGCTGTTAGCAGTCCTGAAGTGGTGTTGAGTACTGTGCCAGATTTAATTGCACATATACTCATACACTTGTTCTGAACATGTCCAGAGCATTGCAGGATAAAAACATTGTATATTTGTGCTTGTATCAATAAAATAAATGAGTTTGAGCAAAAGTGCCATAAGTGCAGTCTAAATTGAGGAAGATATGAGTGTTCATCACCCAACACAGTGAGCACAGTGCTCCCAGCATCATCCAACACACACATCAGAGGGTTCCAGAAGCAGCATCCAATGCTCTTTCAAACTCTCATGCTTCATACCAATCACCTCCTTATTGGTGAGGTTAGCCTGGGAGTTTCTGTTACAATTCACCCTATGCTGCCAGTATCACACTTGTCGAACTTAGACTTATTTACTTTACGAGCACGTGACTGTGAGACTTAGCACATGACTAGTTCACGTGACGACCGGCTACAGAGGGATCCAAGCTGTCCGGTGTCAGGCACACACGTGGTAGGGGCTAGACCCTTATCTGCCTCGAGTATTTAATCACTGCACCTCATGGTGCTTATCTTTGATCGCCGTGCCCTGTGGCACTCTAGACTGCCTCATGTTAGGCACAACTCTCACGATACATATGTCATAGATAGTATGCAACGTGTAGATATGCACGGACCAGTAGTCAATAACCACAAACATGTCCCTATGGTATATATACTTGAATGTTATCGTCCAAGGACCTTAGTTAAGTCCTTGTGGCTATCCCCCATAATCTTAGCTCCTATAAGCCTGAAGTCAGAGTAGCCTGAGCCACGTCTAGTACTGGTTTTGGGTTGTGCTACATTAGGACTTAACTTCTTTCCGCTCACCCTACTCTATCGCGCCTGGCAGAGCCTATCTGCTAAAACATAGCCGGACCCGAGGCTTATATGGGACCTTCTTCTTCTTTGGGCACCCCCCTTCTTTTTATGTAGCCACTCTCTATACGAGAGGATAGACTCTTAGCGACCTAATCGCAGAGTAGTCCGTAGCCTCAAGAGGCTTTAAAGTGTTTAAACACCACGGCACCACCCCCTTCTCTTCTATTGCCGAAAGGCGTGTCCACGTGAGGCACATTTATTCTAGTCTACGTAGTACCGGTCACAGTTGGTGCAAGAGTGGTCTTGTGCCCACCAGCTGTTGACATACGAACCAAGTTGGGGAGGTTATTGACCCAATTGGAATAATGGTCGAGCGAGACTAGCCCTCCCGTTTTAGTATACAAAGGATGCTCAGGGTTGCCCACCCTACCCAAACACTCAACTGGGAAGCCGGTCAAATACAAATACGAGTAAAGGTCGAACCGGTAGACGAGCCGGAATACGAATTCGACCCTAACGACCAAGTCACAGTCAAAGTCGAAGAAGAGGAGATAGACCTCGCTCTTCTCAAACCACTCCCTCTCCCCGACGCCCAGGCATTCTTCCCTGCGGAGCGTCAATACAAGTACACCCCCCCTGTGGTAAAGAAACAGGCAAGGTTTGACTTAGGACCCAACGGGGAACTAGTCCAACATTTCTACGTACCCTGCGCTAAACCGTATGGCGCACCAAGAAGACTCCAACAGGAGCAACCAAGAAGGTCGCAAAGAGAAAAGCGACAAAGGCCATATGATCTGTGGCCGAAGGTTCTAAGTAGGAAGTAGATAGTACTACCTAGAACAAAATTTCACAATCATCAGAATCCCTTCCGCCCTCTCCGAAAAGAATGGATTACGGGCAACAAATCCTCGACCTGCAAGTCCTGCTGGCAGGATTACAAACACAATTGGCTGCAGCAGAAGCCCGAGCTGCCGCCACAGAAGCCAAGGCAAACGCCGCCGAGGCATCGGCACGAGGACCTCGCACAGAGGTCAAAGTTACAAAGAAGGTAGACCCGATCCCAGATCCAGGGTCTTTCAACGGTGACTACTCCCGTTTCGACGAGTGGTGGATCAAGATGCAGGTGTACCTGCAGATGAATCAGGAGACCTTCTCCTCAAAAAAGGAAGTCACCCTTGCAGTCCTATCTCGGATCAGCTCGGGTAAGGAAGGGGATAAGAATGGAGCAGGCGAATGGGCCCGCTACCATATAGAAACAAAGCTCGCCGACAACTCATGGTGGGCAGTAAAAGATCTGGAGAAGGAACTCTCCCACCGCTTCAGATCGGCAACAAGACAAGGGAGAGCACTGAGGGAATTACAGACCCTCAAACAAGGTACAAGGCAAACAGAGGCCTTCCTGACACAATGGGAAACTCTGTACCGGTACGCCGGGATAGATGAGGTGATGGGCACGCACCTCCTAATCAAAAATGCCCAAGAGGAGATTGTGCGACACATCTCCCTCAACCTCCATGGGGACGACGCCCCCACCAACCTTGCCGATTGGATCGGCCAAGTAGGTAACATTGGAAATGCATTCGAACAATTCGAGCTCGCCCGAAGCTCAAACAAAAGATGGGGCAACAACGCAACCGCCGGACCGTCTTCCCGGCAAGACCCAAATGCAATGGACATCAACGCTGCCCGAAAGGGTAAGTGCTTCAACTGCGGTGGCGACCACCTCATTCGTGACTGCAAGAAACCTAAGCAACCTTGCAGCGACTGCAAGTTCCTTGGGGGAGGGCATCGAAAGGATTGCCCAAAACGAGGCAAATCTCGCAAGGCTCGAGCTGCTCAAAAGGAGGGTAGCGATGACAGCGACTCAGACAGGGAAAGCCATAATGTCCGAGCTAGCCGCAAAGGGAAGGCTAGGGAAATGCCCAAGTCCATAAAAGAAATGGGCTTTGAAGAAGCGAAAGCTTACTTCACAGACATGTTAAACGCCAAGGCAAAAGAAGCCAAGGCGGGAAAAGAATAGGGCACATAACCAATCAGGGTGGTTGTGTTGCCAGAGACTATTTCGGACATATAAAAATAGAAAAACTCAAAAAAGGTTTCTTCGATGTACTATTATCTGATCCAGAATCGGTAACTTATTTCGATGATATAACCGAGGCCACGACTCAGGATGAGCCTGAGCGCACCGGACGGGAATCCGGGCTTAATTTGGCAAAGAAAAACAAAAAAATATTTACAAAAGAAATCCCTGATAGGATCGTCATTTGCTCTGTGACGAATACTGAAATACGACTAGGAGTACAGGTGGCGCCGGCCACGCAAAAGAAACGGATGATGAGCGAGGAAGCTCTTCTCGATAGCAGAGCCAACGGAATCTTCATCGATAGGACATGGGCACAAGCAAATGAAATACCCATGAAAAAGTTGGAATGACCAATCCCAGTGTTCAACGTAGATGGAACCAAGAACAGCGCTGGGAACATTACACATACCGCTTCCCTTATCGTAGATTACCAAGGACACCGCGAGACTCTGGAAGCAGAGGTAACCGATCTAGGAAAAGTAAGCATGATATTGGGGTATACCTGGCTAAAGAAGCACAACCCTGAGATCAATTGGAAAACCGGGCAGGTAAAACTTACAAAATGCCCATGATCATGCTATCTCCTATCAGACAGATCAGCCCTTCTCAGAACTCTCGACGAGGAAGAACTCACGAGCGCTCCGTATGTGTACCATCACATCAAAAAAATGGAGGTTATACCACCTAAAAAGGTAGAAAAGACGGCAGAGGAACTTGTACCCGAACAGTATCATAAATTCATTGAACTGTTCACCAAAAAAGCATCTGAACAAATGCCTATCAGACGAACATGGGATCACGCCATAGACCTAAAAGAAGGTTTCATTCCTAAAAAGGCAAAAGTGTATCCAATGTCAGTAGACGAAAAGGAAGAAGTAAAAGCATTCGTAAAAGAACAGCTAAGAAAAGGGTATATACGACCCTCTAAGTCGCCCCAGACCTCACCGGTCTTCTTTGTCCCCAAAAAGGAAGGGACCAAGAGGATGGTGCAGGATTATCGGTATTTAAATAGCTGGACTATACCAAACGGGTACCCGCTGCCCCTGATATCGCAGCTGATCGATCGACTCAAAGGAGCAAAAAGGTTCACAAAGATGGACTTGTGGTGGGGGTACAACAACGTACGAATTAAGGAAGGAGACGAATGGAAGGCAGCCTTCACCACCGAAGAAGGAAGTTTTGAGCCAACCGTTATGTTCTTTGGCCTAAACAATTCCCCCGCAACGTTCCAAGCAATGATGAACGATACATTCTCCGATATGGAGTCCTTCGTAATAATCTATATGGACGATATCCTTATCTTCACGAAAACAGAAAATCAGAAGAAACACGACGAGGCCGTTCTAAAGGTATTACAGCGGCTCAAGGACAATGACCTATTTATCAAACCAGAAAAATGCTTCTTCTCGGTAGAACAAGTCGAAATGCTGGGGATGGATGTATCCAGCCAAGGAATCAAGATGTCGGACTCAAAACTCAAAGGAGTATTAGATTGGCCAATCCCTACCACCGTAAAAGGGGTTAGAGGATTTCTAGGACTAGCCAATTTCTACTGACGGTTCATCGATAAGTTCTCCGAATGGGTGAAACCATTGACCGAGTTAACAAGGAAAGATAAGGCTTGGCAATGGGGAAGCGAGGAACAGAAAGCTTTCGATCAGATAAAAAGGGCCTTCACCGAGGCCCCAATCTTAGCCTACCCGGACGAAGAAGCGAGATATCGATTAGAATGCGACGCTTCGGCATTTGCGACAGGAGCAGTATTATCTATAGAAAAGGAAGGAAAATGGCACCCAGTAGCGTTCAGTTCCCATAAGATGACTCCTGAACAAAGGAACTACCCGATCACCGATAAAGAAATGCTGGCGATAATTTATGCTCTAGAAATATGGCGACATTATTTAGAAGGGGCACGCCATCAGTTCGAGATCTGGACTGATCATGCGAACTTACAATATTTTATGACCAGCCAAGACCTCAACCGACAGCAAGCACGTTGGGCGCAATGGTTATCTCGCTTTAATTACGTATTAGTGAGGAAACCAGGGACAAGCATGGGAAAAGCTGATTCTCTTTCGAGAAGAGAAGACCATTCCGTGGGAATAAAGGACGACAACAAAGGGGTAATACTAATCCCCGAGTCTCAGGTATGAAAAGCAACTGAGATAACCACAGTAACCTCGGAGGAGGAAGAAATACTCGCACGCATCTGAGATGCAACGAATTTGTTGAAAGAAACGGAAAGTATAGGAGAACTAAAGGAAGGACTCTTGTACCACGAAGGAAGGATCTTTGTGCCCACCGGGGATATCCGGCAACAAATCATTACGTTATATCATGACTCCACAGTCGCAGGGCATGGTGGAGCAGAGAAAACCAAGGAGTTGATCTCCCGATACTATACCTGGAAGGGGATGACCGACCAGATAAAAAACTATTGTTCCTGATGCGAACGATGCAATCAGATGAAACCAACAAACCAGGCTGAACCTGGAAAGTTGCAACCCCTCCCCGTGCCTAGCGCACCGTGGAAGGAGATCTCTGCTGATTTCATTACGGATTTACCCGAATCAGACGGATATAACTTGATCCTGGTAGTCGTTGATCGATTCTCCAAAGAAGCTAGCTTTATCCCAACCAACAAAACCATAACAAGTAAAGGGACAGCCAAGCTGTATCGGGATCATGTATGGAAGCATCACGGACTTCCGAATTCTATTGTATCGGACCGAGGACCGCAATTTGCCTCGCAGGTCATGGCAGATTTGGCGGCGTCTCTTCATATCCGCCTTAAGTTAAGCACAGCTTTCCACCCACAAACGGATGGGCAAACGGAAAGGGTAAATCGTGAACTACAGCAATATTTACGGCTGTATTGTGCAGAAAAACAAGATCAATGGGCAGAATGGTTGAGCCTAGCCCAGTTTACGTATAATAACCGGCAATCCTCCTCTATGAAAAAATCGCCATTTCAGGTAACACGGTCTTATGAACCTCGAATGGGGATAGAGCCGACGAACGCGAAAGCTCCCGCTGCGCAGGATTTCCTGGATGGAATGAGGATGACCTTAGATCAGGTCAGAGAAAACCTGGAAAACAGGAGAAAAACCATGAAAGCGCAGGCTGACAAACGACGATCAGACGTGCCGGAATACAAGGTCGGCGATCTCGTGTGGCTAAGCACCGAGAACCTAAATCTCTGTGAGACAAGGATAAGCCGAAAGTTGACCGAATGATGGCTCGGACCATATAAGGTGATAGAAGCACCTAACGACCGAAATGTCGTAAAACTACTACTACCCAAAGGGATGCGGATCTATCCGGTAATAAACGTGTCCCGATTAAAACCCTATAAAAATCGCCTTGATGGCCAACCAACATACAAGCCAGGAGCCGTAAAGGTTACGGAAGATGGAAATGAGGAGTATGAGGTCGAGTATGTAATCGCCTCACGCATGAAGGGACGACGTTTGGAGTACCTGGTCCACTGGTCTGGATATGGGGAAGAAGATCGAACGTGGGAGCCCATGGACCACCTCACATCAGCGAAGGATGCTGTTGCCGAATTCCATCGGAAGAACCCGAGCGCCCCTCGGAAGCTTAACCTTATTGACGTTGACCATTTCCACGGCCTTTTTAGGCCCTACGACGTATTTACTGTCTGTGATCCTATTTGGAATCGTCTGGAATCTGATTCTTAGGTGGGGGGTAATGTTACGATTCGCCCTATGCTGCTGCCAGTATCACGACAATGGACTTAAACTATTATGAGCACGTGACCGTGAGACTTAGCACATGACTAGTTCACGTGACGACTGGCTTGGAGGGATCCGAGCTGTCCGGATGTCAGGCACACACGTGGTAGGGGCCTAGACCCTTATCTGCCTCATGTATTTAATCTCCGCACCTCGAGGCGCTTATCTTTGATTGCCGTGCCTCATGGCACTAACGCCGCACCTCATGGTGCTCTAGACTGCCTCATGCAGGCACAGTCTCCCACGAGACGTCATATGCTTACTATACTTTCCCACATGACATCATGCTATGTAGATACGCACGGACCTTTAGTCAATATGTACAAACATGTCCCTATGGTATATATATACTTGAATGTTATCGCCCAAGGACCCCAGTTAAGTCCTTGTGGCTATTCCCCATAATCTTAGCTCCTATAAGCCTGAAGTCAGAGTAGCCTGAGCCACATCTAGTACTGGTTTTGGGTTGTGCTACACTTCCCACAAATATTGTATTGGATCAAGGACCACAATTAGCCTTGCTGTTAAACTCGAGCGACAGACTCGGGGTAACTCTGAAGGTCTGGAGTTGAGGGGGTCAGATGGGACTTGGCTTCACCGTATGTGGTGCACCCTTGCTTTGACTCGGTCCCAGATTTGCAGAGAGGTCGGAGGTCAGAGTTGGTAGTCGTGCAATGACAACCAAAGGCAAGGTGGGAGAACATCTAGTTCTGTTGATATTCAAACTGAAGAAATACATGGCGTATTCTACAGAGTTTATATACAGAGGGAATTGTATTACTAAGTCTGGATGTCGGATGACAGAACATACCGGAGGGTCGGAGGTAAACATGTGCCAGGCATTGCCTCGGAGCTGTGCTCCTAGGCGAGCACTGGTCTCAGAGGTATCTAAGCGAAGAATGGAACGTAAAGGATGAGTAACGAAATAGGGATGTAAGAGAGGTGGTCATAGGGTATTACTAAACTACAAGTCCGAGTGTCGTAAGTACAGAGATAATAGAAATCAAACCGGGGTTGGTACCAGAGATGGTACCGGATATGGCAGAGTTGCACTTCATGGATTTAGGAATATGACACTTGCAGGTTATGGTGGAATTATCAACATCTCTTCATATCTGCCTTAATTTAAGCACAGCTTTCCATCCACAGATGGATGGGCATATGGAAAGGGTCAATAGAGAATTGCAGCAGTACCTTCATCTGTATTGCACAGAAAAACAAGATCAATGGGCAGAATGGCTAAGCCTAGCCCAGTTTATGTATAATAATTAACAATCTTCTTCTATGAAGAAGTCCCCATTCCAAATCACATGCTCCTATGAGCCATGAATGGGGATTGAGCCAATAAGTGCTAAGGCACCTGCAGCACAGGAATTCCTAGATGGAATGCAGTTAATCCTTGATCAGGTTCAGAAAAACCTAGAAAACCAAAAAAAAACCATGAAAGAAAAGGTCTGCAGTGCCAGAATACAAAAAGGGGGATAAGGTGTGGTTAAGCACTGAAAACCTTAATCTAAGGAATACACAAATCAGCTGAAAGCTGACTGAGCAATGGGTTGGCCCATATCTATTATTGGAAGCAGACAATGACTGGAATGTCACAAAACTACAACTCCCATGTGGCATGAGAATTCACCTGGTAGTGAACATCTCCTGCATTAAACCCTATAAGGAATGCCTAGATGGCCAACTAACATATAAGCCAGGGGCTGTGAATGTCATGGAAGATGGGACTCCAGAGTATGAGGTTGACACCTTGAGTATCTGGTCCACTGGCATGGATACAGGGAAGAAGACAGGACATGGGAACCAGTGAATAACCTCTGATCAGCAAAGGACACAGTAGCCAAATTCCATCATACATACCTGAATGCTTCTTGAAAGCTTAATCTTATTAATATTGATCATTTCCATGGCCTTTTTAGGCCTTACAATGTATTTACTGATTGTGATCCTATTTAGAATCATCTGGAATCCAATTCTTAGATGGGGGGTAATGTTACAATTTGCCCTATGACCCATCAGCTTAGGCATAGCATCACATTGGTGGACTTAGACATATTTTTCTTTATGAGCATGTTACCATGAGACTTAGCACATGACTAGTTCATGTGACAACCAGCTATGGAGGGATCTGAGCTGTCCAGTGTCAGGCACACACATGGTAGATGCTAGATCCTTATCTGCCTCATGTATTTAATTACCATGCCTCATGGCACTTATTTTTGATCACGATGCCTTATGGCACTAATGCTGCATCTCATGGTGCTCTGCTATATGCTGGTAATAGGTTGTACTTCACCTGGATGTCCAGCCATTGGGTGGTTGTGATGCGTTTTTGTGACCTTGGCCTGTAAGTCCTTGTTATTAAATATATACATCAGATCCTGCCACTGTATGACCCTGTTCACCTCCTTCCAGTCTGAATTCTTTTTGTTGAGCCTTTCCTTGGCAAATCACTTCTTTTTATATTAGAGTCATTTTATAGCATTGTCAAGTTGTTCACCTGATTGGATCTGGGCTGTAAAAAATGTTTGGATAGAAGTATCCTTGCCTGGTTATGATTCTCTACCCCCTTTTCAAAGTCTGGCCTCCTGGACAAAGGGTTGGGTGATTCATCCATCCAGAGCAGTGAACAATTGCAAAGTTGTAGTTCTAGAGTTGGAGCTGCCACTATGCTTGTCAGCACAACAGGTCTTGTGGTTTCTTGCAACACTCCAGTTTTTGTAATTCATTCATATCTTAAATGGAAAGTGGGTTCTGAGGAGGTAGTGTCACCATGATTTGAAGGCCCATATTATTTCCAGCATTTCTAGATTGCTAGCATGATAGTTTCATTTAGCCTCTTGGAGTCCTCTGGAGATAAATGTGATGGGTGTTATGATCTGCCCTATGGCCCACTAGTTTAGGCATAAATCATGATGAGCTTAGACTTATTTTGCTCTCTAAGCATGTGACTGTGAGACTTAGCACATGACCAGTTCATGTGATGACCAGCTACAGAGGAATCTGAGCTGTTCAGTGTCAGGCATGCACATGGTAGGGGCTAGACCCTTATCTGCCATGTGTATTTAGTTACTGTGCCTTGTGGTGCTTATCTTTGATCACTGTGCTTCATGGTGCTCTAGACCATCTTATGTCAGGCACAGTCTCCCACAAGACATTATATGTACTTCTTTCTCTCACCATGCATCATAGATAAGTAGATATGCACAGACCATTATGCACAACATGTACAAACACCCTTATGGTATATATAGTATGAATATGATGATCCAGGGACCTCAGTTAAGTCCTTGTGACATTCCCCATCATCCTTGACTCTTTATAAGCCTATGTGAGAGTAGCCTGAGCCATGCTACATATATGTTGGTGATAGGTTGCACTTCAATGGGTCTCCAGATGTTGTGTTGTTTCTGGAATAGGATGGCTTCCAACCTGACTCCAGATCTGCCTGTTTCAGTTCAGTATGGCACCTCTGTCACTAGCATTGCTAGAACTAGTTCATTCATGGCCACCTCCTTTAGGGCTTCAAATACTTTTGAACAGTTTTCTGACCAGGCAAATTCCTTCTTGGGCAATGTCAGCCTGTTTAGGAGTCTGGTGATCTTGGCAAAGTCCTTGATAAATCACCTGTAGAAGTTCAAGAACCCTAGAAATGCTCTGACTTGCTTTTGTGTCTTCAGTAGCAGCCAGTCCTTTATCACCTTAGTCTTCAGGGCTTGCATTTTCACTTGCCCTTTGGATGTGATAAGACCATGGTATTCAGTTTCACTTGTTTTGAAGTCACATTTCTCATGCTTCAGCCACAATTTATTGGTTCTTAGCACCTCCAGGACTTGTCTGACCACTTGTTCATGGTATTCCCTTATCTTGATGAATATCATTATGTTGTCTATGTACACCAATATGTGTCCTTGGTCAATCAAGTCCTTGAGGAGATGATTCATCATTGTCTGAAATGTGGCTGGCAAGTTCATGATTCTGACAAACATGACAAGCAGTTTGAATAAGCCTTCATGGTTCCTTTGGAATGCTGCTTTTCATTCATCCCCTTCCTTCATTCTGATGTTGTTATATCCCTATCGAATGTCCAACTTTGTAAAGTACTTGGACCTGTGGAGCTTGTCAATTAAATCATTGGTCAAAGGAAGGGGGTATCCGTTGTTTACCATCATGGTGTTCAGCTGCCAATAATCCTATACTGGTTGCAGTCATCTGTTCTTCTTTTTAACAAAGAAGAAAGGGGACACAAATGGCAACTTCAATGGTCTGATGCAGCCAGTTGACAGATTCTTGTTAAGGAATACATCAAGCTCTGTTTGTTCATTTGGTAAAAGTGGATATATTTTTCTGTCCACTTTATGTTTTCCATCAATAAACTCAATCACATGATCCCATGGTTGCCAAGGAGGTAGCTCATTGAATGTTTCCCCAGTGTCTAGCTCTTGTTTGTTGTCCTTGTCATCAATCAGTGCAGGAATGTGATTGTCATCACACTGGAAGGTGATCAAGTTTTCCTTCCAGTCAATAAGAGAATTGTGGCTTCATAGCCAGTTGTACCCAAGTATACTATGTTTATCAAGTCTGTGACAAATAATGCGATCTGTTCCTTATGTCCCTGAATCTCCATTTCCATGGTGACAAATTCTGAAATTTCACCTCCAGTGTTTGGAGTTCCATCAGTATTATATACTGGGAGGGGCCATGGTAGCCTATGTGTACACACCCCCTTTTCATGGACAATGGAGCAGTCAATGGATAAGCCAGTACAGCCTGAGTCCACTAGTACCATTGCTAGAAATATCCTTAAATTGTCAGTTGTGAGAGAAGCCTTTAGTTTGAGCAATTGCCTCTGTACTGATATCTTATGGTGGGGCTTTTGTTGTAGCTCAAGGAGCACAATGTGGGCTTCCTCCACAGTCATCCCCTGGATCTATTGTACCAGTTTCAGAGTCACCTCAGATCTTCTCAAGTTGTGGACAAACATATTGAGGTGGTTTCAAGCACACTCATTCCCAACCTCACAACTTTGCTTGATCCATGTGGTTAACCAGGGGTCTACCATGTTTCACCAAGTCAAACTACCAGATCATGGGGTGAAACTTTTGATCAGACAAGGGATTGGTCCCTCAGAGCCTCTGTTCTCCCAGATTTGCCTTATTGGCATTCCACCCTTTTTTGATAATATTTCATTCACTTGCTCTGGGGAGTGCTCTGCACTATCACCCAGTGATGCCTTGGATTGACTTGGTATACTTACCCTAGTTGATTCAAATTCTAATTGACTCCTTTTTGTATCAGAAAGGATCAAAACCTCTCTTACTTTGGGGGTCATGATTTTCTCAATGATCAGTTGGACCACCTTGTTATCTTTTTTGACAATGAACAGTTTCTTGTGATGGTTCATCAAGATCATCTTGATATGCCCTCAGTAGTCAGTGTCAATGACACCCCCCCATTCACCCCAATCCTAGACTTCAATGCCAGGCTGCTTCAAGGTGCCAATTGTCCATAGGTCCTCTTTGGTAGGGTGGCCTGTATATTCATGTTCACCAAGGCTTGGTCCTTCAGCACAATCACAATGTCTTTCACAATGAACAAGTCCAGTCCAGCAGCCATTTCCAATCCTCATATAGACAACCTTGCATCCAGTAAAGGTCCCCTTGATTTGAATTGAGTCTTCACTCAATTCTTCAATAGATAAAGCAGTATATTTGTTTGTACTGCTAATACATTGTACCAACCTAGGAACTGAGTTCTTGACAGCAGATCAACTCACATCTACTGCCCTTCTCCAAAACCTATAGCAGTGATCTTGAATTTGTTGGCCAGATCTTCCCCCTCATCATACTCCACAATCTGCTGTCAATTCCTGGTTCTCTGAGGGTGAATCCGATGGAGGTCAGAGGCTTAGGGGGTGAAGGGACAGAGGTAGGGACAGAGGTGGATCAGAGATCTGATGGAGGTATGGAAATAGAGAGGTTAGTTCATTGACACAGAACTTATGTGTTGCACTGCTGTACAATCCCATGTCCTAGTATTTAGAGAGAGAAGGGAGTTCAGACAAGAAGAGGGAAACTTAGTTGATATTCATACTGAGAACAGAATATAGAAGTAGGTACAACTTATATATGTTCAGAGTCAAGTACAGAGGCACAGAATAAAATGGAAAACATGTGGGATAGAATGAAGAGACCATGTGGAACAGGGATGAAGAGGAGAAAGGTCTGGAGGAACCCAGTTACTAAGGACCCTATAGAATGGAGGAACAAAAGAGGAAGCTTATCTAATATGGTCCAAGATGGGTCATGTATCAGAGGTGACTCTGAGATATGTCTGATGGATCCAGTATGATATGAGGTTGGAGGATGTCAGAGGTCGCTTGAAAAAGAGGCAGATAAGGTCAGAAGAAATGAATATGACATCTGCCCATTGAATACAATCTGGCACTTCTTTTGTGCCCAGCAGGGGGGTGGTCCTTGCAAGGGAAGGGGCCACCACACTTGAAACAAAGGCCCTTCTTTGTTGCCTCTTCAATTGTTAAACTCAGGCGATGGACTCAGGGTAACTCTGAAGGTCTGGAGTTGAGGGGGTCAGATGGAACTTGGCTTCACCGTATGTGGTGTGCCCTTGCTTTGACTTGGTCCTGGATTTGCAGAGAGGTTGGAGGTTGGAGTTGGTAGTTGTGCAATGACAACCAAAGGCAAGGTGGGAGAACATCTAGTTCTGTTGATATTCAAACTGAAGAAATACATGGTGTATTCTATGGAGTTTATATATGGAGGGAATTGTATTACTAAGTCTGGATGTCAGATGACAGAACATACCAGAGGGTCAGAGGTAAACATGTGCTGGGCATTGCCTTGGAGCTGTGCTCCTAGGCAAGCACTGGTCTCAGAGGTATCTAAGCAAAGAATGAAACATAAAGGATGAGTAATGAAATGGGGATGTAAGAGAGAAGGTCATGGGATATTACTAAACTACAAGTCCAAGTGTCATAAGTACAGAGATAATGAAGATCAAACCGGGGTTGGTACTGGAGTTGGTACCAGATATGTTGGAGTTGCACTTGGTAGATTTCAGGATATGACAGTATCCCCCTCTTAGGCCTGAACCCTTGAAGGCCACTTTGACTCACATGACTTTGTTGATCTAGTCAGAGTTGAAATAGCTGAGTGTGGAACACATGGGTTATATAAGTCAAGCCTTAGCCTGAAAATTTTCTTCATCACCCATCATTCATTCCTCCCATGTCTGCCTACCCCAATATCAAGACATGGGACAACATGTGCCTCTTGGAGAACGTCAACGACAATGATGCGCTGTGGAACACCAAGGCAGCAGAGCAGAGAAGATGTGCAAAGGCAAAGAAAGAGGTGGAGGAGCAGAGGAAGGCAGAGGAGGCCACTAGGAAGAAGAAGGCTGAGGAGGAGGCTGCGTGGGTGAGGGCAGAGAAGGTTGCAGCAGCAAAGAGGCGGGCAGAGGCTGAGGTGGCAGCAAAGAAGCAGGCAGAGGTGGTGAGGGCAGAGCAGGAGCATGGAGGGACGAGCTCCAGGAAGGGCAAGGCAAAGGCGAGCGAGTCAGTGGCATGTTGGAGGTGTGAAGACTGCAGGCTGGACTGCACACCGGGGACTGGCAAGTCCACCTCATGCATGGAGTGCCAGGAGGTGAAGGTGAAGCGCAACCTACACCAGCGTATAGCGTGGCTCAGGCTACTCTCAGAAGGCTTATAACGAGTCAAGTGTGAGGGGAATGCCACAAGGACTTAACTAAGGTCCTTGGGTCGTCATATTCAAGTATATATACCATACAGCATGTTTGTAGTTATTGACTACTGGTCCGTGCGTATCTACATAGGTATGTCATAACGTGAGAGAGTATGATATCATAATGACGTCTCGTGGGAGACTGTGCCTGCATGAGGCGGTCTAGAGCACTCCGTGGTGCGGCGTTAGTGCCATGAGGCACGGCGATCAAAGATAAGCTCCTCGTGGAGCGGTAATTAAATACATGAGGCAGATAAGGGTCTAGCCCCTACCACGTGCATGCCTGACATCCGGACAGCTCGGATCCCTCCAAGCCGGTCGTCACGTGAACTAGTCATGTGCTAAGTCTCATGGTCACGTGCTCAATAAGAAAAGAAACGACTAAGTCTAGGATTGTGATACGCGTCGTAGGGCGAATCGTAACAGTGGGTACCATTTGTGGTGGACTGGCGCTATTGATTTTGGTTGTCATGGTTATTGTCTTTTGAAAAAGGCTTAGAGCTCATATGTCAAGAGCAGAAGAATGCCACCACAGTACTGATTCATTTCCCTTTGTTACTTCTGTGGCTCATGACTAGACACCAGTGTCATCACCAACACATCATGATCCCATCTCACAGAAGGTGCAGCTCAATCCTCACCCTGCAGAGTCACATGACCCACCTGTATTGTCTGACATGGATGGCTCCAAGTTGCCTGTGCATCATGAATCTGCAGCTGAGGAGATAACCTCTCACACAGACTCTTTGTTGGCTCCTCTGAGTTATCAGATGCTGGACCCTAGTACTGAACACATGGATACCTCTCACTGGCTACTCATGACAGTCACACATTTTAGCTTCTGTGTTCCTTGCCAATGTGTAATGACCAGACCACTACATGCAGCTGCTAAGCCAAAAGGCAGATGATACTGAGTGCTTAGCACTCAGTACCACAGGTGGTATATATATTAGATACTGGGATCTAAGTAACCCAGAGTGGTTACACAATATATTCAAACATTAAAACCACTCTTGTTGTATTTTATTCAGGGTTCTCCATATTGCTATCATTATCATTACACTGTCTTTCTTGATCGTGTATACATCAGTAATTTAGGACGTATCTAATTTTGGATGCCAAGCATAGTTAGCACAATTATCTGGTGAGATGGATTATTCAACCTGCTATTGAGCTCTGAGTGCCCATTTTTCCCTTACCTATTGCATGCTTCATATCAGAACAGCTCCATCTCAATTTGCCTGACTACCAACACTGTTTCTATGTGCCAAAGCCCTCAACACAACCTATGCAACTGAGTGATTCCTGCAGGTTAGGTAGTATGTGACATGCCAAAACCATCTGTGCAGTGTAATCAGGCATCACAACTACACTGACATCCCCAGAATGGTTGGTAACTGTCTTATTCATCTCAGGGATCTCACCAGTCTCACTGTCTGCCATAAGATCAATAAGATTGAATTAGCGGCAAATTAGACGAAATTAGATCCACCCTAAATTACTGATGAATAGCTAAGGTTGTTTAGGGTTCATCCCCAATGTCACTGTAGTCTAGGATACTGAATGGGTTTGTGCATCTAAGAGCCAGGATCTGTGACACGTATCCGTTGGCTTCCATGCTATCCAACTGGAGTTCTGTGGCGTCATTTATCTTTATTTCGTGTGCATGTCGTCGCACCGACTACGCTGGTGTCAATACCTGGCAGACCGTCACCCTACCTTGGAGAAAAGCCTACGGCACCGACGCATAGTGAGGCATCTTGTGAACGGGTGTGGGGCAAGGCGATCACGACGACAGCGTCCAAATGATCGCCGTGTGACAACACACGTCATTGCCGCCTTATCGTGGCCGTACACCCGCTCGGCTTCGAACGAGCCTAGGGCCCCAAGGTTCTTCCGAATAACAGCCTATAATGGCATGTCTGTGCCTGTTGGGCCCGGACTATACGTGCCGCTCAAACGGTCCACAGTGTGATGGGGCGGACTTGTTGGCTCCACCACCGTCATTCCGCCTTGGAGATGTTGATCGCAGACGGATTTCACTTGCGCCACTGGAGCGACAGTCGCGTCGACCGTGTCCGAGCCGTCTTATCCGAGTAACTTGCGAATACATTTCATCAACACAACGACATTGCCTACAGCGAGCGTTCGAGTTGGCAGGCGTCCCAAATCAAATGTACATCCCATCCTGCGACGTTGCGTCAGCACGCGTGGACAAGGTGACCGACTGCATGTACCTGTTGCCGCTGCCCATCGTACAGTCCCAATCAACGTCGCCCGATCGTACACTCCCTCCTGCCACCTGTGAGACATCAACACCAGCACCGTCGGCGCCGACCGCACGCACCTCCACGCCCCCCCCCCTCCCCCTCTCAATACACGAACCACGCCCGGAACGCCTCGTCCCGCGCGATCGCCGCCACCCAGTCCTCGCCCTCGCCCTCATCCCGCACCAGCACCCGCACGCCGTCGACCTC
>JBBPKK010000702.1:0-17675 GCA_038089215.1 Tylopilus vinaceipallidus
ACACGTCCGTATCAGTGGCTGCGGTCGTGCGAACCAGTTGAATTGGCTCCCAAGGTAGCCTCCCACGGCGTAGGGGATCATCTGGAACTGGACCTAGTATACATGACATGAGTGTGGGAAGCGTCTTTGTATGATGAGGCGCGTCGCCTACGTAGGTGTCGTGATTTCCAACCGTGGCATAGATGGGCGCGGGTCCGAGGAACTTTTTCAACAAGTTGTACACGATGACCTGTCACACGTTCATGCCTTAGCTTGACCGTTGTTCCCTATGGAGTGTCCACTTACCTCGGCGTACTCGACATAGGACCTGAAATACATATCAATGGCATCAGAATCTGTCCATTCACATCCGGGGCGGTGTTGCCTCACCGGGAGTATTGATTGTCCGAATCATGCGCCGTCAAGTCGCCCGTGAACAATGAAAAGTTGAACCCGGTCTCTTGCGTGCCTGTGAGCGTTGGGATGGCCTCCATAGCGGCCAACATCAACGAGAGTGGGGTGTCACTGTCAATGCCATCCCCTCAGCAGCGCCCACATCCCGTCCGACGAGCAACGCGCACCAATAGTACGCGCCATAACGCGACGCGGGGAGCAAGACCTGATTGGGCGAGGCGCTGTTGTACGCATTGTCGCGGCAGCACAGGTACTGCGAACAGTTGGCCTCGGCGCCCGTCGCGTACCCTGAAAATGGACACGTCCCCACATCGTCAGTTCCCGGGCCCTCACACGCGTCGAAAAAAGAGAGGATGCGCACGTGGGTCAATATGGATGTCCGAGACGTGCAACACCTTGAGACGTTCACCGCTCGGCTGTTTCGGGGGAGGCAGCGGGTTCGGCTTCGGTGTCGCGAACCAGGTCGTCAAGTTGAGCTCGACCGCGGGCGGGATCGGGCACAAGCTCGAGAAGCGGGAACACAGGTTCTAGTGCGTCGGGTGAGCCATCAGTCGTCGTTTGTCCGCCCCGCATACACCAGACACACACCTGCCCGTCGTACCCACCCACGTTGGCCATCGAGACCACCTGGGTGAACACAGAGCCGAGCGCGAGCACGCTGTACTCGTCGTAGCACGTCTGCGGGTCGTCATAGTTGAAATAGATGCACGCCGCCTCGGCGAGTAACGGCCCCTGCTCGGGTGCTGCCATGACGAGGAACTTGGCCACCTCGAGCGAGGCCTGGCATTGCGCGCACTTGTTCCCGTCAAACGCTGGGTTGGTCGCAATCGCCTCGATCTGCGCAATGGCGGCGCTGAGCAGCGCAGAGGGCGTCGAGGCGAGCGGGAGGGGGTGCGGGTCGACGGTGTCGTTCTGAGCGCATCTCTCCCTCAGCCAGTGGGGTCTACATCCGAGTGCATGGAGGACGTACCTGGGGGAAATTGGCGGGATCCGTCAGGTTTTCGGGGAACACGGTGCCCTTGGGGAGGTGATTGGTGACGACAACACAGGCAGCGATTAGATCGGATGGCGTACCGTGACGGGATCCGTGATCACCGGCTGCGGTTGCGCAGAGGTCGCGGTCGGGTTATTCCAGTACGCACCATACACGGACGACGGGAAGATCCCGGGAGCAGTGTACGCCGTGGGTGAGATCGGGTCGCTGTCGTTGGTCGTCGCGACGACCGCTTGGCACGATGCTAGCAGCAATAGAGAAGATACCAACAGCATTTTTAGAGACAAGGGTGCTAGCCAGTCCTCTCTGGAGTTTTCGGCCAGGTGTAGACGAAATATCTTTATACCAAGTCTGATGAGAGTTTCTGCGATCAATGTCAAGAGGGAGCATGCGGTTCAAAGGTGGCCGTCAAGCACGTTGTATGCTATTGTGAGAAGTACGAATAAAAATGTAAAATCCGCGCTCAGATGAGGCACCAGTAGAGAACCATCCAAAGGGCTGGGATGGGATGTTCAGTTGGTTTCGTGGTGTTGGCTGTCTCTCTGCGTGTTTTGCACCTATGGTCATCTGGGGACACAAATCCGAGGGTACAGGTGGCGGATCGCAGTCGTCCATCATGATAGAGAAACAAGCTGAACCACGGTTGTCCACCGTGTAACGTCTGGAAACCGCATGCGTTAAATTTATTTCAAACGTGTCCATGACCTTGGAGGTGATTCGGTGCCGTGTCGGAAAAATCGGCGCTGTGCGCAGAAGACAAGAAAAGTCGACAGTGCAGATGACTTGTGGAACAGCGCGACAGCGAACCTTTTGCAAGCTTCGCCACAAGGATGGGGCGCTGAGAAGTGAATAGAGTTTGGGATAAAAATATGTCACTACACATGCATCATAGATGGTCCTCGGAGTCAAAGAACACAACTCCCAGGCTCGGGCTTACATAACTCGAGACTTACCTTCCCCACCTCCTATGTTCGACGATATCATAATGCTAGTTCCGCCATCCCCGAATGTAAATACACAAACTCGACGATGACGGTCACGACCATGCTGGCAGTACTCCTCCCCTCTACCATCATAGTGCTATAGGCGGTCCCTACCGTCTATCCGACCCAACCCACGCCCACGATCAACACGACTCCCTTCTTCCCATTCAACGCCGCCTGCAGTATCGGCGAAAGCTCGCCCCGCTGCCGCGTCCCCACATCTTCACTTCCTTTCAATCCGAACTCATCACCGACAGGGGTGGCGTCAGCGAACTCACACTCGACACGCTGGAGAGGGGCAAGGGCAGACCCCCGCCGACACCTGGAGAGGACCGCAGTGGAATGGGTTGCGACGAAGGCTATGGACACACGAACACTGACTATGACCCTACTGACTCCGCTCCCTGACCTGCGCTGTCACAATGCTCGCCAGTGACGACGCCTGCTCCAGCAAAGGGCCGCCCAACGACTCAATTACATTCGTGGTTGAGAAACGTGCAAAATCATATTATGGTTCTGTTCTGAAGTTGAATATTACAGCTGAGTTCGAAGCGTTAGGCCACCTTGGCCTGCATTCCCCTTAGGTTCCAGTTTACCCCTTGTTATTGAGTTGCCGGACAAACGAAACTATTTTGAATCCGGCCTCTTCCTCACTACATGAACTTCACTTGCACGACAGATTGATTTGTAAATCATCGACACACACCTCAGGTGGAAAAATAACAAATTATCCCAACGTTGGCTTATCTTGGGTCTCACGAGATATCACAGGTTTCTACTAGAATCAGTCTATGTATAGTTCGATGAATCCTGAAACTTTGGACGGCCTCCTCGCACCATTGGTAGGTACTCTATGCATGCAGGGGGCGCCACCTCCCTTGCGGCCGAAGGTGTCACTCCTGGTCAAATTAAAGTGGCCTGGCGTTGGCGTTCAGACATGCTCGAAAGGTATATCCGCTGTCACCCCGCTTTCCTGCAGGCTACCCTCTTCCATGGCGGCTCCATACAAGAACCTCAGTTTGCGGTTGTACCTTAACTGGTGAATCGCACCCCTCACTCTTCAAGCTCATTGCTCTTTTAGGCACCCTTTCTCTCTCCCTCTCAACACCATAGCGCTCTTTGTGACTCACTTCCATGGCATGTGTCTTTTACTACACATTTCATGGCCCGTCTCGGCTGGCCTGATGTGTTGGCGCCTTGATCATAACCATGAACCGATTAGTCTGGTTCTAAGCCTCTTTATAGATATTAATCAGTCAGATCACAGTCTCGCGTGCCTTGCCGATAATCGTTAGTGGCTGTCTGCCACCTCCTATTTTCTCGCTCCGACTAGCGAGCATCAAGACGGGCTCACAGGTCCCCTGACATCACTTCTCTTGTTGTCTCGACAGGTGCAGTTATGTCTTATTGTCTCATTTCTTTTGTTTCTGAAAACTATCTCGATGTCTCGATAGGTAGTAACTACCTTTTCTCGTCACTCGTGCCCTCCCGGGTCCCCTTACATCCATTATTTAGTGTGCTCTTCCAGACTCCTTCGCTTCACATGTGCCTTTTAGTACGCTTAGCGGCCGTGCGGCTATCCGCGCCCCCCGCGTTAATCCTCTTCCGAGTCTCATCACGCGCCCCTTCTTGGCTGGCATTCACCTCCTGGTGCCTCGCTCATGATCGTGAGCTGATTAGACCAATCAACTATATAAATTTAGGAAACAAGTATTGAAGACACGGTTTGACATTTCGGGTTTCACTATAACCAGGTTGGTGACCATGATGCTTCGCAATGACGTTACAGACCAATTCCTATTCCGAGGAAGTGTCAGCGAACAGCTGGATCCCGAATAAAAATAGACCATACCAATTGTCACCAGCGTCTAGAAACCGGAGTCCAAGAGATACTAAAGAGTCGATCTTCGCCCTTCATCATTCTCGTCCACTATCTGATTCAACCCTGATACAAATTCACTCAGCTCCTTTCGACCAATGGGATGTTTTCTAAGTGTTCTGTCCCCGAGAGCTCTAGACGACCCGGAACCGCTGGTGCGACCCATTGGCGAAATTCCACGTATGTGTTTTCTGTGACACAGGTTTTCTTTTAACTCATCATCCATCCATTTCCAAGACACTGAACTTTTAAGAGGCTCATACGATCCAGTGTGTTCTCCACACTTGACCTTGGAATGTACACCACGCATGTGCGCTACCCCCTCGTGATAACCGGCCTTATGAATCCAATGTAATTTTCATAGCTTCGCTCTGATCATTGGAATCAATGAATATGCCAAAATCATAAATCTTCGCGGGGCAGTTAATGATGCGCGTAACATGAAACAGTACTTGATGACGTCCCGTCAGGTTCCTGAGAGTCACATTCATATGCTTCTTGACCGTGACGCGACTCGTGATGGAATAATCACGGCCATTCAACGCATAGAGACCGATGAACGGATTCAACAGCATGACGCTATCTTGATATTCTATGCTGGACATGGGGGCGAATGCACAAAACCATCTGGCTGGGGTACTCCAGGGAAAACACCATGTTTGCTCCCTCAGGACTTCAACGGTATGAACGTGGCTCCAGAAAGGGAGGTCGAGGGCACATTCATTCAAGACTGCGTGAACGTAATTCCAAGCCGTACGATCGGTGCTTTACTAGAGCGTATCGCCCAAAGCAAGGGAGATAACATCGTGAGTGCAATATGGACACCCATTCCACCATGTGCTGACCGAATACAGGCCGTCATCTTCGATTGCTGTTATTCCGGTGCTCTTGATAGAAGTCAATATAGGATTCGCACCGTGAACCTTGACATAAGCATCTCAGAAGGGCTAGATCGTGACATCTGGGGAAACCGAGCGGGGGAGAGCCACCCGGATTCTCTCTTTCACGGTTTTCGGTCGCACGTCTTTTTGTCCGCATGTGGCGTGCATGAAATTACTCGTGAAAATAGCGCTGGCGGTTTCTTTACCACTGCACTTCTGGAAGTTCTTCGTGAAGCCCCTGAGGATGACCTTACATATATCGAAGCCCGCAAACGAGTAGATAATCAGATAGCCGGGTGAGTATCCTTGACTCTGAAAGAAGAAACACTCACTTCATTCAATCAATCCAGACAAACGCCCTATTGCGCAGGAGTTAACCGGTACCGCATCGTATTTGATAACAAGGAGCCTATCCCTAGGCAAGACTTTTACGCAGCTGAAGGGGTTCGTTGTTATTCCATCCCTGCCGGACGGGCACATGGCGTGTCAAGTGGAGTTGAATTCACGCTTTATGACGAAAGAGATCCTACGTCTGTCGTTCAAGTGGTACCGGTTGACCATAAATCTCCGTTCAGCGACTTCAAGACCATTGTACCCAGGCAGCATGGGAATGGAGACGCATTGCTAGCAAAGTTGACAAGAGTCGGGAAAGTGCCTCTCCACCTTTCCGGCACCGAAGATGACAGAACTCGCTTGAAAAACGTTCTTTCCTCAGCGTCTCCTTGCCAGCCTAACTTTCGAATCGTCGAAACAGCTACTGAAGCGAGGCTCGAGATTAAGCTGAGAAACGACCTGGCAGTTTTCACCATCCTGGATCGACAGGCAAATGAACGCGGACTCACGGAAATTCCCAGCGAGGATGCCCTCGACTGCATTCCTCGTATCCTGGACTCTGCTTCCCGTTTCTTCTGGTTTCTTCATCACGAAAACCCTGAACATGATGCCAAGTCGCAGAGAATTGGCGTCAACTTCTACCTGCTACAAGCTAAAGATGATGGCTGGGGAAACCAGATTTACATCCAGGATGGACCAGGGCTCTGTAAGGGAGAGGGCGACTCGCGCGTGATCGAGTTTATTGTAGACCCAGATGCACGTTATGGGGTCGAAATCAAGAACGATGCACCAAAGGAACTGTATCTGAACGTATTCTTGTTCAACATCGGCTCTCTGAGGATAGGTAAGGAGATGGTTGATTGTTCATTCTGCTTTTATCATATAGTCTAGACCCGTGGTACACACAACTAGTCTACCCTGCTCTGCCACTGAAGGAAGGCGAGACGTTGGAACTCGGGTACGGATCTTGGGGAGTGGACCCATTTAAATTTTGGTTGCCACAGGGCCAAGATGTCGATGTCAGCTACCTCAAGTTTGTCTTTGCCACCCAGCCCATCAATCTCCTCAACATGAAGCAAGCATCACCCTTTGACAGGATAGACCAAGCATCATCCTCTGATGACAGGGACATGCCGGGACCTGGAAATCCACGTGCAGGTGGGCCTGCACCAGCTGACCCACCAGTTGTCAACCCTGCAGACTTTTGGTTCACAATGAAGATCCCCATTGTGCAGAGATGTGGAGGACAGTAGTGTCAATGTATGCCAGTGGCTTGTCATACAGCAGTTTCAGTTGCTCAGTCATCCTTGTTGGAACAGCCATCATGTTCTCAAGCACCAGGCCATATTACTGCCATCTTCTATGTACAGTATAAGATCCCATATCTCCTTGTTTTTCACTATGCCTACCACAACCATTCAAATGCACTGTAAAGCCATAGTACCCACTTGTACCCATGCAGTTGCCTAACATCAGCAAAACATCCCTTTCACTACAGCTCACACAGTCATCAAGATGTTTGTAGCACTCTGTGCAGAGATCCACAAAGAAGCATGAATCTGTGGGTCACTATAGTGACTGTACAGTAATACATGTTCTGTACAGTATTACACAGTAACACCAGACATGCAGCAGTACAGACCTACAGTATCACAAACACACAGCAGACAATCTACACAGACTGACAGAAGCTACAGATGACCACAGGGGCATAGAGATACAGTACACAGACCCACAGACTGAAACAACCCTTGAGCTCTTGTTCTTAGGCTATTCACTAGACCTCCTAGACCATGGGGGGACTGAGTTGGTGTGCTAAGCCCGAGGGGAAAAACCCAGGAGAACCAGACTAGGTTCCCTGGCTTGCATTCAGGCTTTATATGTATACTATTCTACATGTTTGTAACTATTGTAGTCTAATCTAGAGATCATACATGAGGAGGGCAAAGGGGACACTGCCTGGCACAGCCTGGTAGTGGAATGGAAGCATAAGAATGGAGGGAAATAAGTAGCAGGAGGAAAACATGAGGGGGTAGTTGAATATGCAACAAATATGTGAAATAGATTTAGTACAGCATGGTGTGGTAGAATAGAAGGCATAGCCTCTAGGAGGCTAGAGTTTATATGGGAGAACATGCAGATAATGCATGTAGAATGGAAAGATCCCATCTAGAGATCTGGGATGGTAATCTATACAAGGGTGTATGGTGGACATTAGGATAAGAGTGTAGCATAGTTGGTAGTGAAGTGTAGGATAAGTAACATTAGGTTAAGAGTGTACCAAAGTGTAGCAACTTTGGTAGTGAAAAAGTCTGACTGACATCTGACTGACACTAATCAAAGTGTAGCCAAAGTGTAGTCAACTTTGGTAATGAAAATTATAGTCATAGTATGACTGACACTAGTCAAAGTGTAGTCACTTTGGTAGTGAAAAACTATAATCCTGTAACACAGACTAGTACAGAGGTATATGAAACAACCCTTGAACTATGGCTCTTAGGCTATTCACTAGACCACCTACAGATGATGGGAACTGAGTTGGTGTGCTGAGCTTGAAGGGAAAACTCCAGGAGAACCAGACTGAGGTTCCCTGGCTTGAATTCAGTCCTTATATATGATTCTACATGTTTGTATCTATTGTAGTCTAATCTAGAGATTGTACATGTGGTGGGCAAAGGGGACACTGCCCTGCATAGCCTGGTGGGGGAATGGAAGCATCAGAATGAAGAGAAATGAGTTACAGGAGGTGTACATGAGGATGTGGTTGGATATCAAATATGTATGTGAAATAAGTGTTGTGCAGCATGGTGTGGCAGAATGGAAGACATGCATAGCATTTAGGAATGGAGTGATCAGGGTGGCCATGCAGCTTGTGCATGGCAGAGATCAGATCTACAGACTTGGTCTAGAAAGTCAGGTCAAGTTTGACTGACCCTAATAAAAGTATATGTAGATGGCTGACTGGTGTCAGACCAGGAATGGCGAGTTCTAAGGGGAAGGAAAAGCCAGGTGTGTTGGTAGGTGATGAGGTGGTGGCAACTGAGACAGCTTGTGAGGGATGATTATGAAGGACAATGGTGATTGAAGGATGACAAGGGATGACAAGGGATGATGAGGGGCAATGAGGATTGAGATGTGAGACAACAAAGAAAGAGGTGAACTGGGGATCTATTTGGATGTCCTTCTACAGTGAGCAATAAAACCATTGCAATACCTAACCTCAATCTGGTGCACAAAGCACACCACAATCACATGTGGTAATTTTGCTTAGCTTTGGTGATACCAAATATAGTAGTCACTCTTGGCTACAAATCATTCCCTTATTTCATGTGATTTAAATCACAGCCACATGAGATATACTCCAATTAATCAAGGGTACTCATTGCAACAGTTTTGTTGCTGACATGGAAATATATGAAATTGACATATTTTAAAGGGTTTTTACATAATACATTGGTCATGTGATGTACATAAATACTCCAATGATACAAACAAATCAAAATATCACTTCTCTTTTCACTACCACCATCATGAAATCCCTTTCTACTGAGCAAATTACCCATATCACTCCTTTTCTGGAATTGGATCAATCTACTCACCAGATTTCAAATGCTACTAGCTTTAATCACTCTACTATTAGTAGAATCCACTCCAAATACCTTCCCAACCTTCCTAAAGCTACTGGTGGATGTTCATCTTTCATTACTTCCACTGATATGTGACATGCTATTTATCTAATTGAAACTGGGAAGGCTGAAATTGCTGTCCAAATCAGCCATACACTCTCTAACATCAAGAACCATTCCATATCTTCCCAGACCATGCACCATCATCTCAAACAAGCAGGAATAAAGGCTGTAGTCAAGCAAAAATGGCCTCTTCTTTTCAAATGTCATAGGCAGGCAAGATTAGATTTTGCTAAAAGCCATCAGCATTGGACTGTAGAGGACTGGAAGCAAGTTATTTGGTCAGATGAGACCAAAATCAATCACATTGGATCAGATGGTAGGAAATGAGTGTAGAAAAAGGCAGGAGAAGGCCTTAGTGATAGGCTGGTGGAAGGAATAGTAAAGTTTGGAGGAGATTCTTTGATAATATGAGGTTGTATGACTTGGGAAGGAGTGGGATTGGCTTGCAAGATTGATGGTAGGATGGATGCTGACCTCTATGTGAAGATTTTGGAGGATGAACTTCAAGGAACCCTTCACTATTATGGCAAATTCCCAGAGGATATTATTTTTCAACAGGACAATGACCCCAAGCATACTAGCAAAAAGGTCAAGGATTGGCTTCCTGACCATGATTTTGTGGTCATGGCATGGCCTGCTCAATTTCCAGACCTCAGTCCCATGGAACATTTGTGGTTTCTTCTCAAAAGAAGGCTAGCAGAGTATTCTGAGCCACCCAAAGGAATATTGGAACTTTGAAAGTGCATTCAAGTGGAGTGGAAGAAGATTGGAATAGAGGAATGTCAAAGATTAATTCAGAGTATGCCCAGGAGGATTCAGGAGGTGATTGAGGCCAAAGGAGGATATATTTCATACTAATTTATGATACCCTTGATGTCAGCAACAAAACCATTGTGATGAGTACCCTTGATTAATTGGAGTATATCTCATGTGGCTGTGATTTAAATAACATGACATAAGGGAATAATTTGTAGCCAAGAGTAACTATTATATTTGGTATCACCAAAGCTAAGCAAAATTCCCACATGTGATTGTGGTGCACTTCATGCACCAGATTGAGGTTAGGCATTGCAATGGTTTTGTTGCTCACTGTAAGTACATGTGGACTGTATATATATGTGATGGAATAAAGAGCTGTTGTGTGGCTCAGAAGAAAGCAGGAAAGGATCTAAGCAATAGAAAGTCATATCATGCAAGACAAAGAGTGAAGGATACAAAGTATCATGCTGGTCCTGGATGCATGGTGAGTACATTTCCTACATGTACCAAAGTGTAGCAACTTTGGTAGTAAAAAAGCATAGTCAAAGTCTAACTGACATCTGACTAACACCAATCAAAGTGTAGCCAAAGTGTAGTCATCTTTGGTAGTGAAAAAGTATAATCCTGTAATACAAAATACAATATACATAGCACAAGTGGTTAAGCAAAGCAATATGAAGTCTCCATGTTCACAAGTTGCTCATTAACATAGAGCTAACAATGTTTGCCTTGAAAGGGTGTCAAGTCCAGGTTCTCCAAGGGTGAGTCTGCTGGAGATCCAAGGCTTTAAGGGATGAAAGGCAGAGGTGGGGACAGAGGTGGATTGGAGATATGATGGAGGTACAGTGGTGGAAGGGTTGGGATATTGATGCAGGACTTATGTGTTGTGCTGCTGTACAGTTCCATGTCCTAGTACAATATCTAGAGCAAGAGGGGAGTTTAAATGAGAGGAGGGAAACTTAGTCAATATTCATACTGAGGGAAATACAGGACATATCCTACAGGTTTTTATATATGGAGGGGAAATGTATTAGTAAATCTGGATGTCAAATATCAAGTACCAAAATGTCAGATGTCAGAGTGTACTGGTGGATCAGAGTGAGACATGTGCCTGTATCATGTCAGAGTGAAACATGTTGGAGGTGTCTGAGCTACAATGGAGTGTAAGAGGAAGCTTATCTAATATGGTCTGAAATGGGCCACTGTCATATCCCAAAATCCACAAAGTGCAACTCCAACATATCCAGTACCAACCCTGGTGAAAAACAGTAAACCTGTCTGAAGCGACAGGTGAGGTCAGTAGAAATGAGGGAGGCATGATATGCTCTTCCCAAGGGACTCAGAGTACAAAGGTGAGGTTCTATGCTTTTTAGGACTTAAAACCTACTGATTCCGAGCTGGAACTGGGTGTGCCAACAGCTCAAAAATGCGTTGGAGCGGTATACAACCTTCCCGACGGGTTTGAAAGGTACGGCGGTGACGGACAGTGGTAAATGGCAGCAGAACGGTAGAAACGGCAGCAGTGGTGGTCGTAGATGTTGTCGAGCGTCGGCAAGGTCGTACAAGATAGCGGGAGAGGTGAAAGATGGATTCTTATGTACATAGGTACACTAGTTTATAGTCCCGGGCATCCCCAAGACTGTGAGACATGCAAGAAAGAAAGAAAAGAGATTCTAAGTAGGTTCTGTTGGACAAATACATGATGGCAACACTATTCTACAGTGTCTGTGATAGAAGTGTGAGACGGGAGCACTTACTGACAGAAACGGGACATCTTGTGGGCTCGGGATGGTCTTCTTTGGCCACGGAATGACGGTTCTGTTTGGTGTGACTGAGCAGTAAGTGACGGAATGAGACGAGGTGAGATGGGATGCGTGTGGCAGATGGCAGAATGTGTGTGGGATGGAACGATGAGGATGACTGGTTGTTGGAAGCTAACGAAACGGGGGATTTCAGTACTAGGGAGCTGGTGCTCCCTACATCCGCAGGGGACTTAGCGACTGACTGTCCCCAGTCAGGCACCCATTGTCTTATGTAACCCGTTGGAGCTCGCATTGCCGACACATGTCAACCACAATGCAACCCTCAACCACAACTTCTCTCTTCTCCCTCAATGACTACCACTCTCGGCACCACCATGGTCATCATCTCTCCCATATCTGATGACAATGCCCATGCGTTCTTGTGCGATCTAGAAGGCATTCCCACGCCCGAAGCCGATCTGTGGCGGGACGCTGAAACAGTGTACAACGCCACTCTCGATGCCATGTTGGTCACAGCAAAAACATGCCCTGATGACAAGGAGGAGCTGGAAGAAGACCAGCAGCTGTGGATGCAAGAGTGGGCTCAGGCTGAGGTACGTGGTCCTGTTGTGCCGATCCCCACCAGCACTAACTGCTTCATAGCGAGCGTTTTCAAAGGCGGTGGCTGCTGCACAGGAGGTTGGCTTGATTGTCAGGCCCAATGAGAAGAAGCAAGGGGAGCTCACTGAGGCCCACCAGGCCCACTACACCTGGTACCAGTGGAACAAGCAGCACGCCGATGATGTGGTAGTGGCAGTGGCAGAGGTGGCAGAGGTGGCAGCAGCAGCAGAGGCAGCGGCAGTCGTGGCAACAACCACTAAGAAGGGCAGCCGCGCAAGCACGGCAGAAAAGCAGGTGGCCAGTGCGATGGACGACGAGGTACTAGCCAAAGCTGGCAAAGATGACGGTGCAGCTGGCAACGACAAAAGTGAGAGCAGCAGGAAGAAGGCGAGCGGTACAGTGAGGATGATCCTGTTGACCTCAATGCAGGAGGTCTGGGTAGAACTGCAGAAACAGGCTTCCCGACCTGCAAAGGTGAGTGACCACAGAATCGGCCTGGCCTTTACTGACCACCAAACAGAGGGCGTGCAAGAACGCCCCAGCCACCGACAACAATGACGATGAAGAGGTGGAGATCATCGCAGCCGACATGCCCAATCCGAACCGCCAAGGCTGGGTGGTGTACGGCGCTCCTTGCACGCTCTGTGTCCACCTGCAGAACACCTGCTGTTACGATTTGCCCTAAGCTGCCAGTATCACACCGTCGGACTTGTCTTTATTTTCTTTTATGGCACGTGACCGTGAGACTTAGCACATGACTGGTTCACGTGACGACCGGCTTTGGAGGAACCCGAGCTGTCCAGATGTCAGGCACGCACGTGGTAGGGGCCTAGACCCTTATCTTGCCTCATGTATTTAATCACCGCGCCTTGAGGCGTTTATCTTTGATTGCCGTGCCTCATGGCACTAACGCCGCACCTCATGGTGCTCTAGACCGCCTCATGCAGGCACAGTCTCCCACGAGACGTCATTATGATATCATCTTCTCTCACGTTATGTCACACCTATGTAGATACGCACGGACCAGTAGTCAATAGCTACAAACATGCTGTATGGTATATATACTTCAACATGATGACCCAAGGACTCCAGTTAAGTCCTTGTGGCATTCCCCCTCTACTTGACTCGTTATAAGCCTATTGTGAGAGTAACCTGAGCCACGCTATACGCTAGTAGTAGGTTGCGCTTCATAGGACTTAACTTCTTATTCTCACCTTACTCTCATAAGTCGCGAAGCACTTTAAAGCTTCTCCACATAGCCGGACCCGAGGCTTATATGGGACTTCATCTTCTTTGGGCACCCCTATCGTTTTAAGTAGCCACTCCCTATAAGGGAGGATAGACTCTTAGCAGCCTACCTGCGGAGTAGTCCGTGACCTCGAGAGGTCTTAAAGGTTTAAACACCACGGCAAAACCCTTTTCTTTCCACTGCTGAAAGGCGTGTCCTCATGAGGCACATTTATTCTAGTCGAACATAGTACCATTAGCAGCTGGTGCAAGAGCGGTCTTGTGCCCACCAGTTGCTAATTATGAGAAGTCAGGAAGGCTATTGGCCTGATTCTCCAAACGGTCGAGCGTGACTAGCCCTCCCGTTTCTTTTTACAAAGGATGCTTAGGGTCGCCCACCCTACCCAAACTCTCGACTGGGAAGCCGGTCAAATCTCTATACGAGTAAAAGTTGAACCAGAAGACGAACCGGAGTACGAATTCGACCCAAACGACCAAGTAACAGTCAAAATCGAAGAAGAGGAAATAGACCTTGCTCTTCTCAAGCCTATCCCACTCCCCGACGCCCAGGCCTTCTTTCCTGTGGAGCGTCACTACGAATACACCCCCCCTGTGGTAAAGAAACAGGCAAGGTTCGACTTAGGGGCCAACGGGCAACTAGTCCAACATTTTTACGTACCCCGCGCTAAACCGTACAGCGCACCCAAAAGACTCCAACGGGAGCAACCCAGAAGGTTGCAAAGAGAAAAGCGACAAAGGCCATACGACCCCCGGCCAAAGGTTCTAAGTAGGAAGTAGATAGTACTACTAGAACAAAATTTCACAATCATTAGACTCTCTCCCGCCCTCTCCAAAAAGAATGGACTACGGGCAACAAATTCTCGACTTGCAAGTCCTGCTAGCAGGACTTCAAACACAATTGGTAGCAGCAGAAGCCTGAGCTGCCGCCGCAGAAGCCAAGGCAAACGCCGCCGAGGCATCAGCACGAGGACCTCGTACAGAGGTCAAAGTTACAAAAAAGGTGGACCCGATCCCAGATCCAGGGTCCTTCAACGGTGACTACTCCCGTTTCGACAAGTGGTGGATAAAAATGCAGGTATACCTGCAAATGAACCAAGAGACCTTCGGGTCTAAGAAAGAAGTCACCCTGGCGGTCTTGTCTCGGATCGGCTCAGGAAAGGAAGGAGACAAGAATGGTGCGGGAGAATGGGCCCACTACCACATCGAGACAAAGCTCGCCTCCAATGAATGGTGGGCTATCAAGGACCTGGAACGGGAACTTTCCCACCGCTTCAGGTCAGCCACGAGACAGGGAAAGGCCCTGAGGGACCTCCAAACCCTCAGACAAGGAACAAGGCAGACTGAGGCCTTCCTAACTCAGTGGGAAACTCTATACTGACAATCGGGTATAGATGAGGTAATGGGCGTCCACCTCTTAGTCAAGAACGCCCGAGAGGAGATCGTGTGACACATCTCCCTCAATCTCCATGGGGACGACGCCCCCACCAACCTCGCCGATTGGATCGGCCAAGTAAGGAACGTTGGAAATGCGTTCGAACAATTTGAGCTAGCTCGCCGCTCGAACAACAAGTGGAGCAACAACGCGGCCGCCAGACCGTCCAACCGGCATGACCCAAATGCGATGGACATCGACGCTGCCCGAAAGGGTAAGTGTTTTAACTGCGGGGGCAATCACTTCGTCAAGGACTGCAAAAAGGCTAAGATGCCTTGTAGTGAATGTAAGTTCCTTGGGGGAGGGCATCGCAAGGATTGCTCAAAGCGAAGCAAACCTCGCAAGACTCGCGCTGCTCAAAAGGAGAGTGGTAGCGATAGTGACTCGGACCGCGAGAGTCATAATGTCTGAGCTAGCCGCAAAGGGAAGGCTAGAGCAAACCCAAAGTCCATAAACGAAATGGGCTTTGAAGAGGTGAAAGCCTATTTTACAGACGTCTTGAATGCCAAGGCGAAAGAAGCCAAGGCGGGAAAAGAATAAGGCTCATGACCAATCAGGGTGGTTGTGATGCCGAGGACTATTTTGGACATATTAAAAGAGAAAAAACCAAAAATACGTATTTCGATGTATTACTAACAGAATCGGAATCGGTAACATATTTCGACGATAAAACCGAAGCCACGACTCAGGAAAAGCTTGAGCGCGCCGGACGGGAATCCGGGCTTAATTTGGCAACAAAAACAAAAAAACTATTTAACAAAGAAATCCCTGATAGGATTGTGGTTCGCTCCTTGGCCGCATCCGAAATAAAGTTAGGAGTAAAGGTGGCACCAGCCACAGAAAAATACTGGATGATCGAGGCGAAGGCACTCCTAGATAGCGGAGCTAATGGCATCTTCATCGACAAACAATGGGCTCACGACAATCAAGTAACCCTGAAGAAATTAGAACGACCAATCCCTGTGTTCAACATGGATGGAACTAAGAATAGCGCCGGGAATATCACCCACACAGCGGATTTAATAGTCGACTATCAGGGGCATCGTGAGAAGCTAGAAGCTGAAGTGACGGATTTGGAAAAGGTACCAATGATTCTCGGATATACATGGCTAAAGAAGCACAATCCGGAGATCAATTGGACAACCGGGGAGGTAAAATTAACCAAATGCCCCCGAACCTGCTATCTCCTATCCAACCGATCAGTTCTGTTAAGATGCTTAGAAGCCCAAGAGATGGAGGACGCCCCTCACGTGTACCATCACGTAAAGAAAATGGAGGTCATACCACCTAAAAAGGTAGAAAAGACGGCGGAAGAACTCGTTCCAAAACAGTACCACAAATACCTCAATCTCTTCACAAAGAAGGCCTCTGAACGAATGCCGATGAGAAGACCATGGGACCATGCCATCGACCTAAAAGAAGGGTTCGTACCCAAAAAGGCCAAGGTATACCCAATGTCACAAGAAGAGAAGGAAGAGGTTAAGGCATTCGTAACGGAACAACTCCGAAAGGGGTATATCCGACCGTCGAAATCCCCTCAAACATCTCCAGTATTCTTCGTACCCAAAAAGGAAGGGACGAAAAGAATGGTACAGGATTACCGATACTTGAATAGCTGGACGATCCCGAACGGCTACCCCTTGCCGTTAATTTCGCAACTAATAGACAAACTAAAAAGGGCTAAATTATTCACCAAGATGGATCTCCGATGGGGTTATAATAACGTACGAATCAAAGAAGGCGACGAATGGAAAGCGGCATTCACAACCAAAGATGGCAGCTACGAACCCCTTGTCATGTTCTTTGGATTAAATAACTCGCCGGCTACCTTCCAAGCCATGATGAACGATACCCTGTCGGATATGGATTCTTTCATAATCGTATATATGGATGATATTTTAATATTTACAAAAAGCACCGATCAAAGGCTTCATGACCAGGCAGTCATGAAGGTTCTACAGAGGCTGAAAGAAGCCGATCTATTTATAAAACCGGAAAAATGCTTCTTTTCGGTCGAAAGAGTCGAAATGCTGGGAATGGATGTAACCAGCCAAGGAATCAAGATGTCAGACTCCAAAAAGAAAGGAGTATTGGATTGGCCAGTCCTGACCAACGTAAAGGGAGTAAGGAGCTTCCTAGGGTTGGCAAACTTTTACCGACGGTTCATCGACAAATTCTCCGAAATCGCTCGACCCCTTACCAAACTGACACAGAAAGACAAGGCATGGGAATGGGGGGTCGAACAGCAGAGGTCCTTTGAAAGGATGAAGGAAGCTTTCACCTCTGCACCAATATTAGCATATCCGGATTACGATGCAAAATATTGCCTAGAATGCGATGCGTCTTTATTTGCCACGGGAGCAGTACTATCTATGGAAAAGGAGGGAAGATGGCACCCAGTAGCCTTCAGCTCCCATAAAATGACTAAAGAGCAACGTAATTATTCTGTCACGGATCGAGAGATGCTAGCCATCATACACGCCCTGGAGATATGGCGGCATTATTTAGAAGGAGCGAAGCATGAATTCGAAATCTGGACCGATCATGCGAACCTCCAATATTTTATGACTAGTCAAGACCTTAACCGATGACAGGCGCTGAAGAACGATAATCCAAGCTGCTCTTGTAGCAGGTGGACTGCAGACAGGGTGAAGGGGATGCGATAGGTTCGTCCCCAGAGAGAGCGGGAAGAGGGATACAGTCAGAGAGGACTGGGGCTTA
>JBBPKK010000703.1:0-17651 GCA_038089215.1 Tylopilus vinaceipallidus
TCATCCTCCCGATTTCATACCCGGTTCCTGTTTTACCCAAGAGCGTGCTGATGCTTTAGATCTTGATCCTGTGAATTGGCTATGGCCAGAGGAACTCAAACTCGTCCAATGGCTCGTACGAGTCCATGAAGAAGCGTTTGCTTGCGTGCCAACGGAACGCGGAAGATTTGATGAGCAATATTTCCCGCCAGTCAAGATTCTGACCGTGCCTCACACCCCCTGGGTACTCCGCAATATCCCCATTCCACCGGCTATTTATGATGGCGCCCTCCAAATCATCAAAGATTGCATCGCGTCGGGTGTATACGAACCTTCCATCGCATCTTACCGTTCCCGCTGGTTCTGCGTCCTCAAGAAAGATGGGAAGAGCCTCCGCCTCGTCCACGACCTCCAGCCACTCAACGCCATCACCATCCACGACGCTTCCATTCCACCACTTGTCGAACACTTGGCAGAATCATTTGGCAGTTACGCCGTATACTCCATGATGGACTTGTTTGCCGGGTACGACCAACACCCCCTTCATCCCGACTTCCGCGACCTCACCAGCTTCATGACGCCCCTCGGTCCTCACCGCCTCACTACCGTTCCGATGGGGTATACGAATGCCGTCCAGATCTATCAGGGCGACATGTGCTTCGTGCTGAAGGACGAGATGCCCCATCATACCTCCCTGTTTATAGATGACGTCCCGGTCAAGACGGTGGAGACCTGTTATCAGCATCCCGACAGAACCTACGAGACAGTCCCCAGGAATGATGGGATCCACCGCTTCATTTGGGAACATCTGGGGGTTGTTAACCATATTTTGCAGCGTTTTCAGAATCTCGGGATCATGGTGTCGGCAAAGAAGTTTGTGCTGGTGGCACCTGACACCACTATTGTCGGCCACAAGTGCACGATAGACGGCCGCGTTCCACACAAGGACCGCATTCAGAAGATTCGTGATTGGCCAGAATGCTGCAACCTCACGGAAGTACAAGGTTTCCTCAGGACCTGTGGGGTGGTACATATCTTTATCAAAGATTTCGCTAAAATTGCCCGCCCACTGGTCAACTTGATGCGGAAAGGGGTTCCGTTTGAGTGGGCCAATGCCCAGCAGGACGCGATGATTCATCTGTAACGCTTAATAACCCACTACCAGCATTTAGCGTGGCTTAGGCTTTGGGCTGTCGCAAGAGGAGTGCTTGAAGGGAGTTGTCGTTGATAGGCGTGAGGCTCCTAGATAGTGGGGAGATTGCCACAAGAACTTGACTAGTTCTTGGGTCGTTGCATTCAACTATATATACGTACATGATGTTTGTACCTATTGACTACATGGTCCGTGCATGTAAGGTACTATCATAGATAAGGTGGGAACCGTTCCTGGTTCCTTACTATATAAGTACTAATGAGGGGTTCTAGGCCTCCGTGCGGCGTCCTCATGTATCTACGTCATAGATAAGGTCGTCTAGACCTGTGATGTCATATATGATGTCACGATGACATCATCTTAGATAATTGGCCCTCCTGTTGGCCTGGACCTTCGTCCTTAGTCATATGCTTAGACCTTAGCTAAGTCTTTATCCGTACCCATAACTTAGGGTTATGTGTGGCCCTTGGCCGTGAGTCCGTAACATCATCTCAAGGACGAGATCATTAAGTCCCCCGTGCTCCACCATCTTGATTATGCGAGCGGACGGGAGATAGTGTTCGCGGTCAATACCTCGGTGATCGCCATCGGGTACATTTTGTCACAGCTGGGAGCTGACAGAAAGTGGTACCCGAGCTGCTTTGGGTCGATATCTCTGACCGAACTTGAGAGCCGTTACTCTCAAGCGAAGCTAGAATTATTCGGTTTGTTTCGGGCATTGCGTGCCGTCCGCACTTTTATCTTCGGTGTTATGAACTTGACAGTGGAGATGGACGCCAAGTATGTCAAAGGGATGATCAACAATCCTGATCTCCAGCCAAATGCGACCATCAACAGATGGATCGCCAGCATCCTTCTATTTCAATTTCGTCTTGTTCACATCCCCGCCGATCGTCACGCTGGTCCCGATGGCCTGTCCCGTTGTCCCCCGTCGGACAAGGACCTGCCGGAGGACGTTGATTTTGAAGATTGGTTGGATGACGCTTACTCTTTTGCCGTCATCCTTCTGAACGAGCGCATTCCATCTTTTCAATCCCCCCTTTCGCCAAAGGATACCCTCCCATTTCCTTCCGTCCCTTCCGCACCGCCGGTTGCAGCATATCATTTGCCTCGGCCCGCTGCCACCTTGTCCATTTCATCCCACCACATTCATTCCTTGCTCGCCGATGTAGCTTCCAGCACCCCATTTCACACCATTCCACACTCGTCAAAGGCGAAGGCCAAAGACAAGCGCATTGCACTCATCCGTTTGTTTCTAGAGACTTCGGAATGGCCGCCGCAGCTTTCCGACCGTGACTACGCCGCCTTCATCACTTCTGCCCGGCACTTCTTTGTGCTCGACCGCAGTCTCTGGCGCCGTGAGCCACACGGCCGGCATCAACTAGTGGTGTCGGAAGACTGGTGGTATGGACTCATTAAAGAGGCCCACGATGACCTCGGGCACAAAGGTGTCTACACCGTCCATACCCGCCTTCTCCTTCGCTTCTGGTGGCTGATGCTCGTCGATGACGTTAAGTGGTGGTTCGTCCGCACGTGTCACGAGTGCCAGCTCTGACAGACGCAGCGGCTGCATCTCCCACTGACTGTCCCGGTAGTTGGTGGCCTATTTCACAAGGTCCACATCGACACCATGCTGATGCCCCGTTCCGGTGGGTATTGGTATATCATGCACACCCGCTGCTCACTCACCGGGTACCCGGAATGGCGTATGTTACATTCCGAGAATGCTGCCGGCATTGCCACTTTTATTTTCGAGGATATCTTGTGTTGATGGGGCTCTGTGGCCAGAGATTGTTACTGACAACAGTTCTGCGTTCGTACAGGCCGTCGACCTGCTTGCCGAGCGGTACCACATCCACCACATACGGATCAGCCCATACAATTCACAGGCCAATGGGATCGTCAAGCACCGTCATTTTGATGTCCGGGAGGCCATCATGAAGAGTACCCTGGAGGAGGCCCCTTGGCATCATGCCGTGCCCTCTGTGTTTTGGGCGGAACAGGTAATGATATCGAAGGCGACCGGTCTCTCGCCGTATTTTATGGCACACGGCGTCAAGCCGCTGTTTCCATTTGATCTCGCCAAGGTGATGTTTCTCGTTCCATTGCCTGATACTCACGTTCTTTCAACATCAGAACTTATAGGTTGGCGTGCCCAACAGCTGCAGAAGCAGCAAGAGGACTTGGAGAAAATCCAGGAACGAATCTTGCTAGCACGCTACAAGTTGGCGGTGCACTTCGAGACCGCGCATAGGAACTGTATCCGTGACCAGGTCTTCCTGCCGGGACACTTGGTGCTCGTTCGGAACTCCAAGGTCGAGAAGGAACTGAACCGAAAGACGAAGCCACGGTACCTTGGACTGATGGCCGTCATTCGCTGAACGACCGGTGGTTTGTATGTGCTGGCTGAGTTAGACGGAACGGTATCCAAGTTGCGGTTCGCAGCCTTCAGGCTTGTACTGTATCACGCACGGTCCCGGATCCACGTACTGGCAACATCATCGGTCGATGAAGACAAGAGCACCTTGGAAGGAGAAGAAGCAGAAGAGTATGACGAAGAAGAGGCTGTCTCTGTTGGTTCCGCTGATTCTGAATGAACTATACCCAATATACCGTCATTGTATGATACCCTTCCATCCCGGTTTTCGCCCGGTGCCTCTGTTCCATCCTGGGTTTAGACCGGCATCTCATTCCCTGTCAATTCCATCCCGAGTTTTGTTCGGAGGTTACTGTCTCATCTCACTCATTCCGTCCCGTCTCATATTCGATAAAGTATATACCACCTCCCATTCCGTCTTCATCTCATACTACCACAAAACACCTAAAAACACACAGAAAACAAAAACGAAAAACAAAGAACACCACCTACGCCTTCATTTCACTCATTCCGTTTATTATGCCGATGATACCCACAACATGCCGCTCTTCAGACTTCTTCCGTGTGCCTGGCGTCACACCCGTTGGGGGTTCCACTACCAAGATACCCATAGATCGATAAAAACGACTGGAGCCTTCTGTCCCCGCCGACCCTGTGCATTCCGTTTGATTTTCTCTTGTTTCACCTTGATTTCGCCTATTGACACTCCTTATTTTTCTTACCTTAGTACTGACGGGATGGACATGGGCATCAATTGGGCTCACGCACAGACGGGACGGAAACAAGCTTGGAATGCTACTATGGGGGTGTACAAGGCAAAGAGAGTGACTATGGCCTACCGGTTCGCTGCCAGTCCGTCAGCCCCATTTGCTGCTTCAAGGCCGCCAGGCCCACAATCGCGTCGTGCAGGGTGAGTTCCTGGTTGCGGTTCGCCGTCATCAGTGCCCACAGATTCGCCTCCACTCGAGCGAACTGCTCTGCAGCTTCTCGTTTCACCGCTGCCGTCTGCACCGAGTCTGCCACCGCCAGTTCCGTTGCCGTCATGGAGGGTCCTGCGACCGCCTTTGATGGCCCCGCAGCAGCCCACACCGGTTGAGCCAGTTCCACCTCCCGTGCCTTTGCCTTTGTCTTGGGCTTCTCCAGCGATGCGTCGATCTCCACCTCTCCTTGGGCTACGGCCTCCAGGATTTCTGGCGCCAGGCGGGCTACAGGTTTTAGTGGTCAGTATGATCGGATATGAGCAATATAGCGCTTACCATGCATGTGACCGGCTCGCTCCATGAGTTTTGGCTTGCCCTTGCCGGTCACCGTCGCTTTCTCGCACCGAACCTTCCTGTGCTGACACAGGTCGCATGACCCACCGACCCTCCCGCGGCACAGGCTCCGCAGACGGGCGCAGACAGTGCATGGTGCGCCGTACAGCACCCAGCCCTTCCATTCTGGGTTGGGTTCGTCGGCTGCGACGATCTCCACCTCGTTTTCATCGTCATCGCCGTCGTCGGTGGCCAGGGCATTCCTGTGTGGCCTCTGCTCGGTGGTCAGTATGGCGAGACCTGTTCGGCTGGTCACTCACCTTTGTAGGCTGGGGAACTTGTTTCTGCATCTCCACCCAAACCTCCTGCATTGACGTTGATGGCATCGTCCTTGCCATCCCACTCACCTTCTTCCTGCCAGTCTCACTTTCGTTGTCGCCCACCAAACCTTTGTCTTTGCCAGGTTTGGCTTCCGCCTCATCTTCCATCATGCTTGCCACCCTCATCTCTGCTGTGCTTGTGCAGCTGCCCTTCTTCGCTGTTGCTGCTGCCATCATTGCCACCACTACCACCTTGGTGGCCACTGTCTCTATCACCGCTGCTTCCACTGCTGCGGCTTCTTTGGCACACTGCCTGTCATGTTGGTACCAGACGTAACATGCCTGGTGAGCTTCAGCGAGCTCCTTCCATTTCTCATTGTTTGGCCTGACGACGAGACCAACGTCTCAAGTGGCTGCCATCACCCTTGAGAATGCATGCTGGAGTAGGTTAGTTCAGACCCAGTGAGTAGTAGGCAACCATGCACCTCCACCAAGGACCATTCCCTCATCCAGAGGTGTTGGTCCTCCTCCAACTTGTCCTTGTTGTCAGGGCATACCTTGGCTTGCACCAGAGTGGCCTCCAGTGCAGTGCGATAAGCCATCCCGGCATCCTTCTGTGGGTTGGCTTTGGGTGCCACCATGCCTTCCAGATTATGTAAAAACACATGCGTGTCATCATTGGAAATGGGGGAGATGATGGCCATGGTGGTGCTGGGAGTGGTAGTTGTTGAGGAAGAAGAGAGAAGTTGTGGTTGAGGGTTGTGTTGTGGTCGATGCCTGTTGGCAAAGCAAGCTCTGACAGGTTATGTAAGACAACAGGTGCCTGACTGGGGACAGTCAGTTGCTAAGTCCCCTGTGGATGTAGGGAGCACCAACTCCCTAGTACTGAAATCCCCCATTTCATTAGCTTCTGACAATGAGTGCTCCTCATCGTTCTGTCCTGCACATGTCCCACCATCTGCTGCATGCATCCTGTCTCATCCTGTCTCATCCTGTCTCATACTGCCCAGTTGAACCAAACAGAACTGTTGTTCCATGGCTGAAGAAGACCATCCCAAGCCCACAAGATGTCCCATTCCTGTTGGTAAGTGCTTCTGTCTCACACTTCTATCACAGACTCTGTAGAATAGCATCACTGTCATGTATCTGTCTGACCGAATCTACTTAGAATCTCTTTTCTTTCTTTCTCACACGTCTCACAGTCTCAGGGATGCCCAGGACTATAAACTAGTGTACCTATGTATGTAAGAGTCCATCTTTTACCTCTCCTGCTATTTTGTACAACCTGGCCAATGCTCAACAACGTCTACGACCACCGCTGCTGCTGTTTCTACCATTCCACTGCCATTTACTGCTGTCTGTCACCGCTGTACCTCCCAAACCCGTCAGGAAGGTTGTATATCACTCCTATGCATCCTTAAGCTGTCAGAACACCCAGTTCCAGCTCAGAATTAGTAGGTTTTTAAGTCCTAAAAGCACAGAACCTCACCTTTGTACTCTAAATCCCTTGGGAAGAGGATATTGTGCCTCCCTCATTTCTACTGACCTCACCTGTTGCTTCAGACATGTTTACTGTTTTTCAGCACCGGCTCCCTAGTACTGAAATCCCCCATTTCATTAGCTTCCAACAATGAGTGCTCCTCATCGTTCTGTCCTACACACGTCCTGCCATCTGCTGCGTGCATCCTGTCTCATCCTGTCTCATCCTGTATTGTACTGCCCAGTTGAACCAAACGGAACTGTCATTCTGTGGCCAAAGAAGACCGTCCCAAGCCTGCAAGATGTCCCATTCCCATTGGTAAGTGCTTCTGTCTTGCACTTCTATCACAGACTCTGTAGAATAGCATTGCTGTTATGTATCTGTCTGATGGAATCTACTTAGAATCTCTTTTCTTTCTTTCTTGCATGTCTCACAGTCTTGGGGACGCCCAGGACTATAAACTAGTGTACCTATGTATGTAAGAATCTATCTTTTTACCTCTCCCGCTATTTTGTATGACCTCACCAACACTCGACAACCTCTACAACCACCGCCACCACCATTTACTGCTGTCCGTCACTGCCATACCTCTCGAACCTGTCAGGAAGGTTGTATACCACTCCAACGCATCTTTAAGCTGTTGGAACACCCAGTTCCAGCTTGGAATCAGTAGGTTTTAAGTCCTAAAAAGCATAGAACCTCACCTTTGTACTCTGAATCCCTTGGAAAGAGCGTATCACGCCTCCCTCATTTCTACTGACCTCACCTGTTGCTTCAGACAGGTTTACTGTTTTTCAACAGTGCCAGAGATGGCAGTCGAGCACAAAGAAGTGCTGGGTGAAAGTGATAAAGGTGGCATAGTCATGGTCAGAAAGCTGCAGCAGCCATTATGAAGTCTCTAGAAAAGAGTGGATGAGTGCAATGTGCTCATCTTTGGCCTTCACCTTTGACGAGCATGGAATGGAGTGAGACAAGATGCCAGAATCTACATTGGCAAGCAAGGAATGAATGTAATAGGATGAGACAGGTAAGATGGTGGTGGGCTGAAGTGAATGATAAGCTGCAGCCGACTGTGCAAAAAGGACAGAAAGAAACAGAATGGTATCCTTTGGTGAAAGGGGTGAGTGGAAAGACAGAATGTGCTTGTTCAGAAGGATGATGGCAAAAAAGTAAGCATCATCCAACCAATCTTCAAAATCAACATTTTCCAGCAGATCCTTGTCCGACAGGGGACGATGGGACAGGCCATCAGGACCAGCATGACGATCAGCAGGGACATGAACAAGATGAAATTGAAATAGAAGGATGCTGGCGATCCATCTGTTGATAGTCACATTCAGCTGGAGATCAGGATTGTTGATCATCCCTTTGACATACTTGGTGTCCATCTCCACTGTCAAATTAGAAACACTGAAGATGAAAGTGCAGATGGTGTGCAATGCCTGAGACAAACCAAATAATTCCAACTTAGCTTGGGAGTAGCAGCTCTTGACCTCAGACAGAGAAATCAATCCAAAGAAGCTCAGGTACTGCTTTCCATCAGCTCCCAGCTGTGACAAAATGTACCCAACAGCAATCACCGAGGTATCCACTGGGAGCACTATTTCCTGTCTGCTCACATAATCAAGACAGTGGAGTGTGGGGGACTTAATAATCTCGTCCTTGAGACAAGTCATTGCATCATGCTGGGCATCTGCCCATTTAAATGGAATGCCTTTCCATGTCAGATTGACCAGCAGGTGGGCAATTTTGGCAAAGTCCTTGATAAAAATACATACCACCCCATAGGTTCCAAGAAAACCTCATACTTCCATGAGGTTGCAACATTCTGGCCAATCACGAATCTTCTGAATGCGGTCTTCATGTGGAATGTGGCCGTCCATCATGCACTTGTGGCTGACAATGGTCGCGTTGGGTGCCACCAGCATGAACTTCTTTGTGGAGACAGTGATCCCGAGGTTCTGGAAGCACTGCAAGATATGGTTAACAACTACCAAGTGCTCCCAAATGAAGCACTGAATTCCATCATTGCCAGGGACCATCTTGTAGGTTCTGTCAGGATGCTGATAATGGGTCTCCACCATCTTGACTGGGATGTCATCTATAAACAGGGATGTATGATGCGGAATCTTGTCCTTCAACACAAAGCACATGTTGCCTTGATAGATCTGGATGGCATTGGTGTACCCCATTGGAATGGTGGTGAGCCAGTATGGGCCAAGCAGCGTCATGAATGTTGTGAGGTCATGGGAATCAGAGTGGAGAGGATGCTGGTCATAGCTGGCAAAAAGATCCATCATTGAGTAGACAGTGTAACCACCAAATAATTCTGCCAAGTGTTCAACAAGTGGCAGGATGGAAGCATTGTGGATAGTGGCAGCATTGAGCAGCTGCAGGTCATGAACAAGACAGAGGCTCTTCCCATCTTTCTTGAGAACACAGAACCAGCAGGAATGGTAGGATGCAACAGAAGGTTCATATACACCCGATGCAATGCAGTCTTTGATGATTTGGAGGGCTCTGTTATAGATAGCTGGCAGAATGGGGATATTGTGGAGCACCCATGGGGTGTAAGGAATGGTCAGGATCTTTACTGGTGGGAAGTACTGCTTGTCAAACCTGCTGCATTCCATTGGGACCCAAGCAAATGCATCTTCATGGACTCATATGAGCCATCGGACAAGTTTGAGTTCTTCTGTCCATAACCAATTCATGGGATTGAGATCTAAAGCATCAGCACACTCTTGGGTAAAATGGGAACTGGGTATGAAATTGGAAGGATGAACAGGGAGCTCAGGCATGCCAGCTAAAGGGTCATTGGGAAGAACACAGTGTACATGGAACTCCTCCGTCAGAGGGGCCAGCACAGCGCGAACCTTCCTAGCAACAGGCTTGTAGGCCAAAGAATGGGTATCAGTATCATATATAAGAGTGCCTGTGAGAGTGGCACAGGCGGCAGGAGTCAAAGCAGAACAAGTAGAAGACAGATAAGCATATGAAGCTGATGGCACAGAAACACCAATGGCAAAGGTTGAAACAGATGGAGAGACAGAATGAGAGAGCAACAGAAAAGGGCAAAAATGGGGCAGAATAAAAGTGGCAGATCATTGGTGCCTAAAAACCCAGCTCAACGACACTTTGATGGTTCATGCAAGCAGTGCCATGATGGCAGTGGGGACATCCTTCTGACCACTGGTGGGTGGGCAGTGTGTACTGCTTCCTGGTGTTTGGGTTGTGGAGCTCAAGCTCTTGCAAGCCATCAGGTGAGTCCCTTGTTCGCATGCTCATGACACAGAAGAATGGTCAGCCTAGAAGAATGTCAAAGTTAGCTCTTTCTACCACTTGCACCTGGACATGCAGTGGTCCTGAGCCAAAGTCAAGGGGGAGGTTCTCGATTACACCGAGTGTGCTGTCAGTGTTGGTGTTTGCCGACGACATTGTCATCCGATAGTCAGAATGGATAGGCATGCCGAGGCTTTCCCATACCCGCTTTGGCATGGTGACAATCTCAGAACCACAATCTAGGATGTAGGTGAACAAACAGTTAGTTGACCCAATGTGAGCCTCAACACAGTGAAGGGCAAGATTATGATGGGCCATGATAAGGCCCTCTTTGTTCCAGATGACATGGTCACCATACCCATGCTCAACGGGCTCAGCATCCCGGCCTGCAAGTTCATTGACTTGCACAATGTTTGACAGGACTGATGAGGTGGTAGGCACCTGTTTGGTGGTGGTCAGGTCATGGAAATGCTTGTGAACATTGGGGCTGATGGCAATCAGATCTTTGATCAGGACAGACACAGGCATTCTGAGCACATTGTCAAGAACTCACTTTGGTGCAGCCTCATCTTCAAGTGGAAAACTATAGCAATATTGTGGTGGTGGTGGTGCCGAAAACGGTGGGTTAGCATGAATGGGATGGGATGAGGATGAAACAGGTTGTATTGGCAGCACAGAAGGGCCAGTGGTAGCCAGTGAGGTTGCTTGGTGAGTGGAACAGGATGATTCTGCAGCTGTTGCTTGGTGAATCTCTGGGGATTCGATCTCTTCTGAGACCATCACTGTGCATGGGTTCCATTTTTGCATTGGCAGAACCTCTATGCCATCAAAACAAACCCATTTGCCTTTGGCAGGACCAGTGGTGTTCTTGTTGGCCTGGAAGGATGCCCATGCCTGTGCTAGAAATGGCTGAAAATCGGGATCAGCAACATCGCAGGATGATGAAAGGTTTGCCATCGTGTGGAATGCTGATGGGTTGATATTGAGGATGGTGTCAGAGTTGGGCCAGGTGATGGCGAGTATGCCCACCATGATGTGCAGCAGCAGGTCCCTGTTGTTGTTAGCTGATGATGATGAAGAAGAAGAGAAATTGTTGCTGGATGCAGCACGTTCCACCTCTACCTGCTCAACACATGCCTTGATGCTGTTGCAACCCGGGATGCACAGGATGGGTGTTCCATCGGGGAAGCACAGATGGCCATCCCGTCCACAGACGATTCACCCGGCATTCATGAAGGCCCAGCAATCTTCACAATCGCACATAAAGTGGCCAAATTGGTCACACCATGCACATGTGCAGCTGTTGCCACGTCCACCTTGTCCAGTGTACTGGTATTCTTGTTTGATGGCAGGTGCTGGTGGAATGGATGGTGATGGTGCCATAGGAGTTGGTGGCCTGGAAGTGCGGCTAGCGGGAGTGTTAATGGGCCCCAAAGTGGAAATGAATGACAGCTGCAAGATGGAAGCTGTTCTGGGTGCTCTAAAGGCAGCCCCAGTGAGCAGGAAGGTAGCTGCCATGACCACATCCTTCATGTCATATGGCTTGTCAGGATGGACATCCGACTTGACAATGGCCAGGTGGGTGTGGAGGCATTGTTCTACATCCCCCAGAAAGCCATACATGAAGGCCATGTCATGGTCCCATTGTGACAACTTGTTTTTGTCTACCAGATAGTTAGCCACAGTGATAAAGGCCTGATGATACTCTCTGACGTCTTCTTGATTGTGCATCAGCTTGGCATGGTATTCCTGTAACAAGTATTCAAGATTAGCAACACAGTACCGGTTGGCACCGTTACGTCCAGGATAAAGTGCTTTGACAGTGGCAATGAACACCAGCCAATCAGCATTTGCAGCCTTGGGAAGGGAACACCATAGCTCCCCATGGGTGATGCCAGCATATTGAATGGCAGCATGAATTTTGCCTGCAGGATCAATCTGGGCTGTGTCTTCCAATTCGTCAACATCTTCAAAAAATAAAGTGAGTTTGGTCACAGTTCCATTGAACTTGGGGGCATGCTGGGTGCCCCAAAGCAGCATCTAGATGGCAGCCATTTGTCTTTGCAGCAGCAGGAAGTTGTGTCTTGGAAGCAGAATGTAATGGGCTGGTGGCGAGAAGGCTGACAATGAAATTGATGATGAGTTGGATGGTGATGGAGAGGGTGTTATGGAGTGTGATGAGGCTGTTGAGTGAGACAGGGTGTCAAAAAGGAAAGCTAATGACAGTTCCAATGGATCTTCCCGTAATGAAGGCTGCTTAGAAGTTTCCAATCCCAGAGTTTCTGATTCAAAATCTTCTGGTGGCATCAGCAGAGGGGACAGAGGCAAAGGCGATGAGATAGATGACCAGGTTCTAGAACTCTCTTCTGATGGGTTTACCACACTTTCCTGCAGGGACTTGAGGTTTCCAGCGTGTGGTGTTTCAGAGGGTGATGAAAGAGGTGTCAGCAGTGACAGAGGTGTATAACTGGGAGACAAGCTGGTTGGTTTGGAAGATGGTGGTGGCAAGGAATGGAATGCCCCTGGAATGGTGATGCAGGCCAATACCATAACTTCAGGAATAGGATCCACTATATGTCCCAAAGTAGAAGAAATGTTAGCGTTTGAAGCCCAGGGATAGCACAGAACCCTAGGTCATGTCTCTGCCAATGAATGTATGACGGAAGGGCCAGCATTTACTGTCCTTTGAGGAATGGAACCTGGTTGCTGGGTGACGGAATGTGTGATAGGTGGCTGATTGCTGTTGGAACTGACCAATTGGAAAAAGTCAGAGTCAGCTGAAATGTTGAGGTTATGGAATTCTTTAAGGGCGTCTTCAAGGTCTCGGTGGGCAGGGGTCTGCCTAAGCATCCTCCTCCTTGACACTGCTGAATCCCTTGCCATGGGCTCCAGTTGAATAACAGTAAACCTGTCTGAAGTGACAGGTGAGGTCAGTAAAAATGAGGGAGGTGCAATACACTCTTCCCAAGGGATTCAGAGTACAAAGGTGAGGTTTTATGCATTTTAGGACTTAAAACCTACTAATTCTGAGCTGGAACCAGGTGTTCCGACAGCTCAAAGATGTGTTGGGGCAATATACAACCTTTCCAACAGGTTGGGGAGGTATGGCAGTGATGGATGGCAGTAAACAGTGGCAGGATGGTAGAAACAGCAGCAGCAGTGGTCATAGACGTTGTCAAGCATTGGCAAGGTCGTACAAAATAGCAGGAGAGGTAAAAGATAGATTCTTACATATGTAGGTACACCAGTTTATAGTCCCGGGCATCCCCGAGACTGAGATGCACAAGAAAGAAAGAAAAGAAATCTAAGTAGGTTCCGTCAGATGGATACATGACGGCAATGCTACTCTACAGAGTCTGTGATAGAGATATGAAGTGGGAACACTTACCAACAGGAATGGGACATCTTATGGGCTCAGGACAGTCTTCTTTGGCCATGGGACGATGGTTCCATTTGGTTTGGCTGAGTGGCAAGAGACAGGATGAGATGGGATGCATGTGGCAGACAGTGGAACATGTGCAGGGTGTAACAATGAGGTGATGTGGAGGAAGACTGGCTGTCAGAAGCTAATGAAATGGAGGATTTCAGTACTAGGAAGCCAGTGCTCCCTACAGCATGCAGCCATGACTGCAACTGGCTTGAGTTACCACCAGTGTGTGCATGGGGCAGCACATTACATTCCTTGTGTATGCCACACCATATGGCTCTTTCATTGCTCATATCATGTATATATCTTCTTTCTTATTCCTGTGTTATTGCTAATATGGATCCTGCATGCGATTCCCCCATCCCCATTCCAATTACTGTACATCTTTACCATATATAAGATGTTTGCTTTGCCTGAAAGCACCTCAGTCCATTGCACTGAACACAACTGAGGTGAGATAGCTATACTTACTATTATCTACTTATTGCTGATTCATACCCTAGCTCCCATGCTAGGTAAATATATATAGTCCATTGCACTGAATGCAACTGAGCTCCCACACTAGAAATCTAACAGCAGTGTAAGGTGTGATTATTGATTTCAAGTGTGGCCAAGACCATTGGAGAGGCCAGGATGGAAAGACTGCTCTCTGGGGTTGGAGGATGTGGGGTTGTCTCTGTTAAACTCGGGGACGAACGGCAGGCATACAACTCTGGAACGCCGGAGTTGGTGGTCAGATGGGACTTGGCTTCACCTTATGTGGTGCACCCTTGCTTCAACTCGGTCCCAGATTTATGAACGGAGGGTCAGAGGCCAGAGGTGGGAGTCATGCAATGACAACCAGGAGGGAGAGTGAGAATGTCAAGTTAAATCGATATTCGAACTGAGGAATACAGGGCATATTCTACAAGGTTTATATACGGGGGGGAATGTATTAGTAAGTCCAGATGTCAAATGTCAAATGTCAGGATGTCAAGTATTGGAGCGACGTGTACCTGTATCATGTCAGAGTGAAACATGTCAGAGGTGTCTAAACTAAAATAGAATGTGATGGCTCCTTGGAGTCCCTCAGAGTGGGTGAAACATGTAAGAGGAGCATAAGGGGTAAGATGTCAAGAAGAGTCATAGGGTGTTAGTAATTTTATCGTAAAGGTCCAAGTGTCATAGGTATAGAGATGAAAGAGATTGAACCGGGGTTGGTACTGGAGATGGTACTGGATATCTCAGAGTTGGGCTTGGTGGATTTCAGAATATGACAGTATCCCCCTCTTAGGCCTGAACCCCTGAAGGCCACTTTGACTCATGTGACTTTGTTGATCTGGTCAGAGTTGAAATAGCTGAGTGTGGAACACGTAGGTTATATAAGTTGAGTCTTAGCCAGAAAATTTTCCCCATCACCCACCATCACCACCTCCTATGTCTGCCTACCCCAACATTGAGAACTGGGACAACACGCGCCTCGTGGAGAACATTGATGATGACAATGCGCTGTGGAATGCCAAGGCCGCAGAGTGGAGGCGACATGCAAAGGCAAAGAAAGAGGTGGAGGAGTGGAGGAAGGCGGAGGAGGCCGCAAGAAGGAAGAAGGCCGAGGAGGAGGCCGCACAGGTGAGGGCCAAGAAGGTTGTGGCGGTGAAGATGCGGGCAGAGGCTGAAGCAGCAGCAAAGAAGCAGGTGGAGCAGGTACGAGCAGAGCAGGAGCACATGGGAGCGAGCTCCAGGAAGGGGAAGGGGAAGGTGAGCAAGCCAGCAATGTGCTGGAGGTGCGAGGACCGGGGGCTGGACTGCACGCAGGGGACTGGGAAGTCCACGTCGTGCATAGAGTGCCAGGAGGTGAAGGCGAAGTATGAGCACCCCGGGGAAGAGAAGCTGGAGAGGAAGAGGAAGCATAGGGATGGGGTGGATGCCAACGCCAATGAGCAAGTCTGGAAGAAGGTCTGGGCAGAGGAGGCACTGGAGGTGACACATGCGGGGCTGGTGGAGGCTGCCAAGATCATCGCCAAGTCGTTAGAGGACTTGGGCGATGTTCTGAAGGGGCGGCTGGACCAGACTAACCTGCTGCTTGGGCAGCTGGTGGAGCTAAGGGTGGTGGAGGTGTACCCAGATGACGGGTTTGAAGACAAGGACGCGGAGTGTGCAGAGGTGGCGGCGGAGGTAGAGGAGTGCCAAGCAGAGGCTAAAGAGGCATCGTCAGAGGGGCAGGGAGATTCGGAGGGTGGAGATGAGGAAGAGGGTGAGGACAAGGAAGAAGGTGAAGAAGAGGCAGGCAAGGAGTAGATAGTAAATGGTGGTTGTTCATGATATAAAAATCAGGAATTAATCAGAGTGAGGTCCAGGCTTAGTTGGATACCGGAGGTGAAAAGCTTCAACCAATTCAGATGCATGACCAAGTTCCATGGCCAGCAACCAACTAGTTTCTTCCTCAGTGCCTTCATATCCAGACCACCGGACCAAATACAACAGCTTGCAATTTTGCCTTCCCCTGTCTATCTTCAAGTCCAAAATCTCAGAGATCTCATACTCTGGTTCGTCATCCACCTCAACCGAAGGCGGAGGTGGCTGATGGTGATTGGGGATGGTGTTCGGGGTGGTGGGTTCTAATTGAGAAACATGAAATACTGGATGCACAGACTTCAAGTTCTCCAGGAGTCGGAGGGTAAAAGAGAGGGAGCTGGCTTGCGCAATGATCTCATATGGTCCCAAGTTCTTCTCGGATAATTTTTTGAATGGTCGTGTAGACCGGAAGTACTTGGCCTTGATGAAAACGTGGTCACTGACTTTGAAGTCCAGTGCCGGAGTTCATTTGGCGTCGACAGGACCTTGGTAGTACTGCTGAGCTGTGGCTATCTCTTCTCAGAGGAGGGTGTGAAGGGAGTCAAGGTCAACAGAGTACTCTCGGGCTCGAGCGGAGGTGAGGTCGTGGTTGGGGTGGACAGAGATATTGGGGTGGTAGCCTTTGTTAGCGAAGAATGGTGAGACACCGGTAGTAGCATTCAGAGCATTGTTGTACATGAACTCCGCGAGGGGTAGGAGTTCAGACCAGTTGTCTTGCTGGTAATTGCAGTAGATCCGAAGGTACTGTTCTAGTGTCTGGTTCATACGCTCCGTCTGTCCATCGCCCTCCGGATGATAACCAGAGGTGAAGTGAAGCCAGATGTCGAGGGCTTTCCTGAGGGATCAGAAGAAATGTGAGACAAACTCCAAGCCTCAATCGGAGGTTATGTGTGAGGGGACTCCATGCTTTGAAAAGACGTGGAGTAAGAAGAGTTTTGCTAGCTCCGGGGATGTCACCTTGTCGTCTGTAGGGATGAATATACATTGCTTTGATAGTCTATCCATGATGACTAAGATGGCTGTATGTCTGGAGGATGCAGGGAGTTGTTCTATGAAATCCATGGAGATGGAGTTCCATGGTTTCTCGGGGATGGGGAGTTGTTTAAGAAGCCCGTAGGGCTTATGATGGGGAACCTTGGCTCGGGCACAGGCTGTACAGGATGAGACATACTCTTTGACAAATGTCCAGATGCCTGGCCAGGTGTATTCTCAGCAGATGAGGTCTAGAGTGCAATTCTGTCCAAAATGACCAGAGAGAGGATGGTCATGCTTGTACCAGAGGACTCAGAGGCGGAGATCGTTAGTGTCAGGGATATATATGCGATCATCTAGATGTAAGAAGCCATCTGAGTCAACAGTCCAGCGAGAGCCGGAGGTGTTGGAGTTGGACAGATGTATAGAAGCGATAGGATCGGAGGGGAGAGCAGAGAGGATGTCGTTATGCAGGGACTTGATATTGAACAGCGTGCTGGCCTGGAGGACTGGAGCTGCTAGACATGTTGCCCTGAGGGATGACACGAGTTGCTCTTAAGTAAAAACGGGGTGGAAATTGTGGGGGTTGACTTGAGCGTAGTCCCTATCCCCCTCCTTGGGATAGACATCCCAGCGTCTAGTGAGGGAATTGGGTTTCACACCCAAACGGCCAGGACGGAACTGGATGACCATATTGAACTGCAAGAGGAACTCTGACCACTGGGCTTGACGCCGAGTGAGGAGCTTACTAGTAGCGAAATATTCCAAGTTCTTGTGGTCGGTGACAATGTCAACTGGAGCAGCAGAGCCCTCAAGGTGGTGCCACCAAGCCCAAAAAGCTTCATGGATGGCAAGCAACTCCTTGTCGTGGGTATCATAGTTGAGCTCGGGGGCGGAAAGGGTGTGGGAATAAAACATGACAGGGCGGACTTTGTCGTCTGGGCATTGGAGAGAGAGAATGCCTGCGATGGCATAATCAGAGGCATCCGTTTCCACAATCAAGGGAGCATTGGGGACCCAGTGGGTAAGGATAGGAGCGGAGGTGAAAGCAGCTTTGAGGCGCTGGAAGGCGGA
>JBBPKK010000704.1:0-17584 GCA_038089215.1 Tylopilus vinaceipallidus
GTCGGACATGCTCGAACGCAGTGGGAAGAGAGAGAGAACTGCAACAGCCTCCTCACTCGCCCGTACGGGGAGTCTGAGCCGCCGGCTGCACAAACGCGCTTCGCGCGCATCCGACAGGGAGTCAATGACCCCGACATCTCAAAATACAACCATCGCATCCTCTACTGAGAGCATTGAACCAGACAACCCGGACCTGGGCATGACGTTCGTGCTGGCACCGAGTCCTACATTGGTCCCGAACCCACTATCGGACGCAGCGCCCGCCTCCATCTCATCAAGATCTACGCCCAAGTCGCCCACGTTGAGGCCAGCGCACAGTCCTCCACCGACGAGTGTGGGGTCCGTGTCGTCCTGGATGGACAACATGGGCAAGCGACTAAGCGGGCTGCAAAATGGCTCAACGTATGTGTCTCATGCTACTTCTGCTTCTTCTTCTCATTCGCTATGCTTTCCTCTTCCCCTCCTCTCAGTAGGTTTTCAAACAGCCAGAAGCGCGCATCATCGCTGTTAACGGGTGTTTCCGACGCGCTTGTGTCTGCGCTCTCGCCCGGCCCAACGGCTACCACACCTGCACCGCTTCCAAGATTACCACCGACGTGTTCGCCATCCTCGGCTTCTCTCGTATCAACCCGGTCGCCCCCAACCACACACTCTCCGCCTCATACCGGACCGCATCCGAATGGCGACGCGATGACGACGACAAAATGGGACTGGCTGGATGACGACGGGGAACAGAGCCAGACCATTCGGGCGGACTGCAAAGACTTGTTAGTCCCTGATTCCAAAGCACGGCCGCCCGGGGTGTCGTCTTTCGATGATGATGACTGGAATTGGTAAGGGGGGAACTGAACGAGCGGGGAACGAGCGTGTCAACCGCCATGCTACTGGCATGATATTGGTAATCATGATGACGACGACGATGTAACAAATGCTTTCTGGTATGCGTGGTCATCATTGAGACGATGTTTATTCGATGAACTAGGTATCTCCTACGGTATCCTGCCTTTTTTATTAGCATTAGCTATTCGAGCGACAGAGCCAGATGGTTGGATGGGTGTATAAGATGCGAACCATCATGATTGCCAGATCACCAAACGGTGCGAGTCGAAGGGGTGCAATGCCGAACATGCAAAAAAATGAGGCACGCGCCTGATCCAAGTCAAGTGTGTACTAGATGTACCCATAAGTGAAGTGAGCCTTCGCGTCGTCCTGGCGCAGGACGGCTTGGTTCCATCTATGCTATAGGTACGAAAGAACTCTGCCAAGCGGCCATTATGTAATAAGGTAAGCTCAAACTCACTGACCCACATCTCTGCCTTCCACTAGACTACTATAATCATGTTCGCGCCCACCTTAGCCTCTCTTTTGCTCCTTTCCGCCTCTGCAGCTGTAAAAGCTTCACCGTGTGTTGCTTTTGACATTAACTGGAATTTGCTCGCGTTCGGCCTTGACGGCAAAGATTGGTTTGCTGGCACCCAAAACACCTGGTCTGGAAGTGAGCCCATCTCGTCGACGCACACAGTCCTCGCTTGTCTTACCCGTTTATGTAGGTGGGCAGGCTACGGATATCACCGCCACAGGCCGACCGTAGGCACCTCATATTCGCGCATTGGATTTGACTGACAAGTCTTTAGGTCTTTCGATGGTGTCAATACCACGTGTTACCTCTCGCAGGTATAGCGCCATGTCGCCATCCATCTCATTCGTCTGAACTTTGCCACAGTACACCAATGCCATCTACGTTCTCAACGGTGACGCTAAAAATCCATCGTCGCTTTACATCTACGATGCAGCTGCCAAGTCATGGACTACCCAAGCCATGACCCTTGGCTCCTTTGATACCACCTCGTTCGACGCCATTCTTGACCATGATACTAACGTATTCTGTGATTGCTCTTTTTCTTCGTTCCTCTTGCAACTGACACGAGACGTCGTCAGATGCGCTCTCCCACGGAAACCTGTTCTCCCTGGACATGGGCTTGCTCAGTGCAGCTAACAGCACACCCGTGGCCTGGGTTGATGACGAACAGGCCCCATACCCGTCCACCTACCAGCCTGTGATGGCCCTCGCTCAGAACCACATTCACTTCCTCGATGTTCCTGGCGTCCCTGCTGGATCCCTAGACATATTCGTCATCCACTGTGCGCGTCGTAGCCTCTACCGTAGTGTCCCGACTCATCATCTTCTCGTTCCATAGACTCCTATTTTCAGCCTCAGTCTCAGGCATACCCTCTTCTAAGCGGTGGCACATTCCCTGCCGCGTACGGTCAGGCGACGTCGTTCTTCCAAGACAGTGGAGTACGTGTCTCATTTCAATCCTGATTTTCCCCAACCGAATCTGTTTCAGGTTCAACAAGAGTTTGCATTCATCCCTATGGACTCGTCCGCAACCTATGTTATCAACGTCGAAGTGGGTATTCCATTGCGTTATGGGAGCTCGTTACTCAATAAGTATGACTGTCAGACCAATACTACCCAACAACTTGCGGGCCCAACGATCAAAGACCCCAAAGCTACTTACTTTGCTAGCACCAACTCTCTCGTTCAACTGTCTAGCAACGGCACCGTGTCTTTCCTTGCCTACCAGGAGAACAGCACATCCACGAACGCGGCTGCTACGTGGTCCATCGTGCAATCCCTCACTTCGGCGGCGCCCCCCTCTTCTACCACTGCATCTGCCTCTGGCACACAGACGAGTTCAGGGAGTAGCTCGACGGGTACGAACTCTAAATCAAGTGGAACAGTCACTAGTAGCACAATCCATGTCGGATTCGTTCTTCTTTCCTTACTGGGGGCGATGGCATACCTCGCGTGAGATGTGCAACCTAGAACGGTTGTTGTGATACCTTTCGGACTTTTACTCTCGTTGCTTGATATATGGTTACAGATTGATTAACGCTTCCCTTGTTTGTTTGCCCCATGGATGTCCGTTTTCGTCGATGGTCTATTATATGGTGTTGAACCACCGTCTTATTTACAGGGTGTCCTCGCATTTTGTGCCAAGGTATTCTCTAGCAAATTATTGGCTGTGAACACGGATAAACGAGGTGCCAGTGAGGAGCTGCTCCGCTGATCCGATCGGACTCGGAGTGTTCCAGTCTAACACATGGATTACATAATAATTGTTGTTGATCAGCGCGTCACGACTTGCGCACGATCGCGTCCTGCTGGCCCACCCCGTCAGAGTCTGGCACTCGCCTCATTTTTGCTTTACATCTTCGTCACCACTTGCTATCACGTCCATGTCTCTCAAGCAAGGTGTTACACTATCTCTTGGCTCAGAAGACTGGGATCGCTCAGACGGCGACATCAACCCCTCCAGCATGGCAGGCAATGACTGCGTCAACGCGACGCCCCGCAACTCAGTGGTGTTCCCTGGTGCCGGCATAGAGGACACACCTGGGCGACATAATAATGGCATGGCGGAAGGCAGGGGCAAAGACGGACGATCGCCGAGCGAGTTGATGCGGCTGCACGCTGAAAAAGGGACGGACGTGAGTTTCAGCGCGGAAGAGGCATCGAGGGTGGCAGACATGCTCAAGCAATGGGTGAGTGTCGTCTCCTCCCGCCCGTCTCCCTGTTCATCTGCTTTCTCCCGGCCGTTGGCGAATGTTGGTACTGACCTTGGGGCATTATGCAGATAAATTCAGGCACGTCCCCGTACGAAAGCGACGACGACTTTTTCGCGCGCGCGCAGGACGACTCCTCGTTGAGGTCGTCAAAGCGATCGTCAAGACCGCCGATGGAAGCCAATGGCAGACCGCGCGGTCAGAGTGAAAGCGTAACCATACGTTCACTCATCCCCGATTGCGCGAGCGCGAGCTCGTGACGTGCCATCGTGGTACTGTAGTGTCTCGAGTCATTTTCTTTCGTCTGCCCTGTCCGTTTTTCTTTCAGTTTCTTACCTCATGCAAGGTGGCCCGAGTCCAGGATCTTTTCACGATTCTTTCACGACCCGTTACGACGCTCACGACCTCGTTCAGCTTATTTTTATTCCTGGGAGAGTATAGCAATCTTATTTACGCACCAGAGCAATGCACCTAATCATTCCTCACATCTTTCATTGCAACGGGACATGTCAACTGGAATGCACGAAATTGCTCGTATACGTGCTTGCTAGAATGTTCATACTCTCGACACCCAGGAACGCCAGATGGCCTGGCAACAGCCTGGAATTTGCTCGGACGTGTCTACTCGTGTGTACGAGATTGGAACTCGGTGTTGTGTTCTAACTGGGCATGCGCGTCGTACTGTGCCCAGGCTGCCTCATCGAACCGACCTGTCACCTGCGCCTGGTATTGAGCGACACTATGTTCTGCAGCCTTGCCTGGGTCACGCCAGTGAGTGACCTCATTGGGTACTACTAGTACTACCAGTCTATGAATATCTACCCGTCTCGATCGAGACGTTTCTGCCATCTACACCGGTCCCCTGTCTCAAACGACTCTGATTTGAAAGGGACCCGCGGGCCACCGCTGTGGCATTCTAACTTCTACTTTTTTTTCAGCAACACGGTTCATGGACGAAGGAAACTCTCAGGGGGCCCGACGGCAATCGTTACTTACTCGCGAGCTTTGGGGCCCAGTCTTACCAATTTGAGCTACCAAGTTCAACTATGCATATTCTGTCTGGTCAACCTTCCGTTGCTTCCGCTCCCACCGTTATTATATTGTACCTTTCGTCTTCTTCGTTTTATGGTGCACGGTTGAGGGGCTCCGCAGTGACTCCGGTGAAATCAAAGGTAAATTAGCCCAATGTCCAATTCTCAGGAGTCCGGTACAAGGGATCGTTTCGGTCCTAGAACCATGAGTGCGATCCACTTGGCAGTCTTAATCTGCAAACGCAAAAAAGATTGAATTCCAGAGACGAGAAAAGCCTACATGTGAAGGCACCGTATTCAAATGCCCGGATCAGTATGCTTGAACGTTGAACCATAAGAGTCAACGTTTGTTAACGTGGAGGCATCGGCACAGCAACACCCACCCGAAATTTTACGAAGGCAACCAACAGGTCCTGGTAACCACGTGGTGCAATAGAGCAGTACCGTGGTCAGCAAAAACATCAATTACAACCGTGATTACTCCATGATGAAGCTGACAGACCAGCAGCGACTCCAGAGCATCCAGAAATCTTGGGCGTCTTCCGATTCTCCCTGTCTCCATCTGATGCACTTTCACTGCAGTGGGGAGTTGCCGATAGGTGTAGAGCAGTAGAGACCGGCGGGTCTTGTCAGTCCGACGGCGGCTCAAAAGACAGTTTTGGCGGGAATGGGTGGGGTCATTCCTCCACACCATCGGAGAATTGTCGACAAGACCAGCAGCAACGCCGAAGCCTAACGCACGGAGGACAGTCTGAGGCTTTGGGGTCCTGCGGTGCGAGCGTTCCCCTGCTTACGAGCTTCCGTGTGTCGGGGTTGCGCGCCATCTGGAGGGGCACGAAAGTGAATGTGGCAATTCGGTGCCGTTTCTGCGGTATCTGATCTTCATCACCCTGCTATGCATTCCATCAGGCTCCCAGTTGCAGCGCCGTCGCTCTTGCTCGCTTTCCCAGCGCTCCGAATTGACGCGCTCGCTGACGTCCATGTTGAGAACAAGTAATTTCCACGCGTACCATCCCCATCACACGGAGTGCCAGTGGTTCTGCGCAGCGCGGACCAGCGCCGAGGCGAGACCAGTGGAACAAGATAACCCAAGTCGCCCCCACCGCCGAGGCTGCTGACGGCATCTCGAAGAATCCGCTTTGATAGCCAGACTGAGCTTCGGCCACATGAACACAGCTTCATGTGCTGTGCTGTGCTGTGCTGTCCGTGTCTTTTCGATGCAATCACCACATCCCCACCGAGGCGCAAAGAGGATCAAGGACGCATGCCTGAATAGATTGGAAGTTATGATGTCCAACTGTGCTGTGTAGAGCGACAAGGCCCAGAGAACATCGATTTAAAAGCAACGTGGGCGGTCCACACCCGAGTCCAGTCCCTTCACAGTATCGCCTCAACGGACAACTCGCCCACACCAGACACGCCCCGCATGATGAACAAGGAAGCCGAACGAGACGCGGACAAGCATCCGGGACGCCTCATCGAGCGGCTCCAGGCCGTCCAACTCCGCCAACGAAGCATCATACAGCGATTTCAGGTGGAAAACGCACGGCTCCTCGACGATCTCGCTGATCTGCGTCGGGAGCGGGACGCCTTTCGGATAGAGGCGGCGCGCGTGCGGAGAGAGAACGTCGAGCTGGTGAATAAGTTGAGCGAGGTGTTGACAGAGTATAGGGATTTGAGACGGGAACGGGCGACGGTGGTGCGCTATATGGCAACGCAGCCTCAGGCACAAGACCTTCGTGAACCAGCCGTCGAGGAGGGCATGCGGCTCTTGGATGAGCCGGCCATGAAGCCGGCCTTTCAGACCGTCTCAGAGACAGCCCCCGCACCAGTGTCGAAGGACGGACAGAGGAGACTATCGCCGATAGCGGAAATTCCGACCAAGGTAGGTAGACTGGTGCCATACCCTTTCGTCGATACGCCTGTGCTGATGAGGGCGAAGGAGAAACCACTGCGTCCGAAAGTACAACCATACCTGCACAGAGCGCTCCCGGAGAGACCTCTGAAGTTGGAACTGCCACGACCTGGTCACACCACTGCCGGTCTCACCACAGCTCTGAGTGATTCGAGAGGCGTTCCAGTGAGTAGTCCGCGTAAGGACCAAGCTGCTAGCGTGCGATTCCGATAGTAGCACGATCGGGGTAGTCTTGGCTGGTGGGAATGGTCGACACTGTGTTCCGTGTGTACTGCAGGATTCCCAAGGCCTGTTTGGGGAAGACTGAAAACACATCGTAGGTATCGCTAGTAACATTGCAGTTGTTGAACTGCGAAGTGTTTGAAACCCAAATGTAGCTAGCCTGGCTGGTACAGGCATTTCCCGGTGACGCCACTGTCCGTTCCGTTGGTGCGAATACGCCCCAAGAGCAGATATGCGGCTGCGTTCCCCTCTTCACTCTACTTCCACGACGTTTGGCAGCGTGTATAGTGACAGCGCTCGCCCACCATGTCGTACCGCGGCGAAGCGTCCACCACAACTTTGGCATCAGCAAGCTCAGAGACAGAGCCGCTTCTCCGGTCGCAGTCGTCTTCAGTCACAACGAAGGCGCCCGCAGTGGATCAAGAAGACGAAGAGATTGGTTCGTAACGGAAGGGATGCATTGTTGACAAACTGACTTGGAATTTCGCGCGGGTAGCCCCAAATTCTGGAGGGTTTATTGACGATGTACCAGACCACAAACGCCAGCTGGGTAGGTTGGCTTGCTCGTCTGCAGAACGAGTACTGCACAATAATCGTTATCTCAGGATTGCTAAGCGCCATATTTCTCATCTTTAACAGGGTGATTGGAACTGGGTATATTTCATCCGAGCCTTGAGGGAGGGATAAGCTGATGATATCATCTAGCGTCTTTGCAGCTCCGGGTATCATCCTGAATTCGTCCGGAAGTGTCGGGATGACCTTTGTCATGTGGATTCTCGGCGCCTTGGTCGCCGCCGCTGGGACTGCAGTCTATGTTGAATTCGGAACAGTGAGACGCAACCTATCGGTATCCCTTTTGTGCATGATTTCTCATATATCGCGGACGTAGGGTCTTCCTCGGAGTGGCGGGGAGAAGACCTACATGGAGTATGTCTTTCGACGCCCCGCATTCATGATTACATGTGTTTACGCGGTTTATGGAATGTTCGTTGTGAGTGTCGTTTCTCCCCACCTTGTCGTACATTTTCATAACCAGCTTGGGGCTCACTCAGGGTTGGATGGCCTCAGGGAGCGTGGCTTTTGGAGAATGTGAGCATTCAGACTAATGTGGCCACAGGAACGCTGATGTCCATTTTAGATGCGCTCCAAGCCTTGGCTTACGAACGGACGTGGACAAACACTCGTATCGCGGCATTTTCATGTTCCACGTTCTGTTTCGTCATACACGGCGCGTTCCTCAAGCTTGGTCTGAGAATTCAAAATGCACTCGGCGCATTCAAGCTAGCGGTCTTGGTGCTGATTGCTGTGTCAGGGTTTCTGAGCTTGGTTGGCGCACCCGGGTTCGTTGTCAGGGAGGAGTACGACCAGCCTAATAATTACTCGTGGAAAACGTTTTGGGAAGGCTCTAACTTTGGAGCCAACCCGTTTGTGATCGGGATGAACACCGTCATCTGGTAGGTAGTTCTGTCACTCCCGTAACACTCGCGGTTGACTCTATTAGGTCTTATATAGGATACTCGAACGCCAACTATGCGTTGTCCGAGGTCCGCGATCCAGTTAGGACAATCAGGGTCGCGGCACCTCTAGCAATGAGTTTCGTAGCATTGGCATATGTAGCAGTAAACGTGGCCTACTTCGCGGTGGTGTCCAAAGCGGATATCCTTGCCGGAGGTCTCATCCCCGCGTAAGAGTTCTCGTGAATTCATTGAGTGGTGAGACTAATTCTGCATCAGTGCCCTCTTCTTCCGGAATCTCTTTGGGCCAACAACGGAAAGGGTGAGCGCCGTTCGGTTTTATGCCGATGACCAAGCTCATGTTCCCACAGGCCCTGAGTGCTATGATCGCCCTTTCGGCGTTGGGGAACATGCTTTCGGTTTTGTTCACCCAAGGCAGAGGTATGAAAACGCTGATTTGCATGGGATTCAGACGCCTAATGCTAGGTGTTCAGTCGTCCAAGAGCTGGGACGAGAGGGAGTTCTTCCATTTTCTTCGCTCTTTGCGAGCAACAAACCTTTCAATACTCCGCTTTCTGGTCTATTCTGGCAATATGTGGTGTCAGTCTTGCTTATGGCGCTGGCACCACCAGGGGATACTTACCTCTTCATCCTCAACTGTAAGGTATATTCAACGGCTCGATGACCATCTTTTGATATTGATCGCCAGACACTTCGTACCCTCTCGCATTGTTCAACCTACTGGTCGCCGGGGGGTTGCTGCTGCTGTATACTGATGTGTTTAAGTCGTATAACTGGAAACCTCCATTCAGAGCACACAAGTGTGCAGTCGTGTTCTTCTTCCTATCGAACATCTTTCTGCTTGTGGCGCCTTTGGTGCCACCACCCCTTGGTCATGAGCCATATGAACATCTCCCGTACTATGTGAGTCTTTGACTCGCTGGGCATGGAGGGCAAAACTGACGATCACAGTCGCACGTGGCCCTGGCCATCTTGGTGTCGCTGCTGGGTGTGGTGTATTGGCTGGTCTTTTTCTGCTGGATACCTCGAAGAAATGGATACACACTGAAGCAGGTGACGGTCATGCAGGACGACGGCGTCCCACGGAACGTGTTCCAACGAGTACCGATGGGGATGGGGCGGGACTAGGCGGTGCCCGTACTTGTAGTAGTGTAGTTACTTGAACCCGGTTTGAGGCTACTGGATGGCGTGGGAAGTCGGATCGGCGAGTGTGTCCGCGTTTTCCGCTCACTACCAGTGTTGCGCGATATACAGCTGGCCACAGGATTGGTCGTCCCAGGCCTCATATAATGCAGTAGCACGCCCTCTCCACTACCACCAGCATCCCCATGACAGACCACCCACACGCTGTCTCCCCCGCCCTCAGTGCGGTCAAGGACATCACCTTTGGCAGTGTGCGTATGCGTCCACGAAAAATAAGGAGGATCGCCGTAACATGCGCGTAGATTGCAGGCATGGCCTCCAAGGTATTCGAGCACCCTTTCGATCTCACCAAAGTCAGGCTCCAGTCTCAGGTGCTGGATGCGACCGCACGATTCAAAGGACCCATAGACTGTCTCGTCCGCACATTTCAAAACGAAGGCGTACGCGGACTCTATCGGGTACGACATTTGCGTGTGGACATGCGGGGTAACCGACTCACGGACGTTCTAAAGGGGTTACCCGCACCAGTAGTGGGCGCCATGGTCGAGAATGCATCGCTCTTCCTGTCGTATACGCAGCTACAGCATGTCATACGATGGGTCACCGGACGCCCGGCCTCTCAGGATCTCCCGCTCCTCCAACTGGGAATTGCCGGCGCTGGCGCTGGCGCAGTCACAAGCTTCGTCTTGTAGGTCTGAACGTACCTGCTTATGTTGAAAATTCAATATGCCCCTTTAGGACTCCCGTGGAACTCGTCAAATGTAAGATGCAAGTCCAAATGCTCGCCGTCGATGCTCCTGGGCCGCAAGTGCGGTCATACCCTTCTGAAGCAGCGGCAGCCACGCTCCCGACAGCAATCAAAACCCAGACGCTGCCTGGCCCGATCGCCGTTCTCACGTCTGTCATCCGGAACGATGGCTTCCGCGGCCTTTGGCTTGGTCAAACAGGTACTCTCATCCGGGAAACAGGCGGTGGTGCCGCCTGGTTTGCATGCAAGGAGTTCGTCGGGGCACGGCTCCTCCAGCGACGGGCAGCGCGCGTGGGCACACCCCTTGCCCGCAAAGACATTCTACCTTGGGAATCGGCTGTCTCGGGCGCATGCGCTGGGGCTATGTTCAATTTTTCCCTCTTCCCCGCTGACACGATCAAGAGTGCGATGCAGACGGAGGAGGAGCTGCGGCCGCGCGGCAGGGGCGTTCCTCGACCGACGTTTTTGGGTACGGCCAAGGCCATGTACCAGGCGCAGGGTATCCGTGGGTTTTATGCGGGTTGTGGGATTACGGTGGCGAGGTCCATTCCGAGCAGTGCGATCATCTTTCTGATCTATGACGGGTTGAGCAAGCGGTTTGCATAGAACGTGGATTAGAACACGTACTTTACATAGGGGCAATTCTGTTTTGGGATCAAGAAGGAAAAAGTGACATTGCGAATTTCTCCTTTGAGCTCATGTTGTCTTCTCTCGTCCGACGGGCTGGTGCCAGGTTGTTGGCCAGCGCTGGCACTCGCCATGTCTCCCTTCCTGTCCGTTGTTCCCCGCTTCGGACGTACGCCTCCAAGTCAAAGTCCAGGTCGACTGCCTCCTTCGTTCCTGGTTCACAACAGCTCTTCGACTCGGAGGAGACACGGGCTGAGTATACCAGAGCCGAATCCAAGATGGGTGCCGCCGTCGACTGGTATCGTAAGGAGGTCGCCGCCTTCGAGACGCGCGCAAGCGGACGCATCACACCGGCCTTGCTCGCCCCCGTCCGCATCGAAGCGCGCCGCGGTCAGACGGTCAAACTCGAGGAAGTGGCGACTGTGGGCATCAAGGACGGCTCCGTATTCATTGTCACCGTCTTTGACGAGCATGTGCGTATCGCGTTTCTACCCTTCCTTCCTATCTTATTGGTCGTCGTGCTCACTCACGGGTGTCCAGTAGAATATGAAGTCGGTCGAGCAGGGAATATATGCCGCGAAACTGCCAAACATCGTCCCTCAACGACTGGACTCCCGGACGCTCAAGATACCGATACCCAAGTGGGTTCTTTTTCGGCTTTGTGTCATGCTCCTACCAACATCTATTTGTCGGCAGGCCAACCGTCGAGGCTCGAAATGCACTTGCCGCGACTGCTCATCGAATGGCTGAGGACGTGCGTGTGCAAGTTCGCAAGCACCACCAAGCCAGCGTCAAAAAGGGCAAGTATGAGAAGCACTCGGTAGAGCTCGAAGAAGTGAAGCCGTCTCCCGTCACGATCGCCGACGTTACTGAGACTTTGCCTCTAGTTTCAAAAATTGACGGACAGGCACGTTGCCGAGGTCGACAGGATTCTCGCACAAATGAAAAAGACTGCTGGGAACAAGTAGAGCACCACTTTCCGCTGGACCGTCAGTGTTACTGGCCGTGCACTCGTTAGACTCGTTCATGTGTACCTATCGCTTCTACTCGATCTCTGTTTCGCGCCTTCGTCACCCTGTCGGCAAGCTTGCGATGCTTATTCACACTACTTATAATGGCAAGGGAAAGGTACCGAGGCGGGTATTGAACGCTAGCGCTGAGCGCTGAGCACTGATCAACGATCAGCTGAACTGCGAGGACCGTGACAAGTAGACGAGAAACCTAACCACCCATGTTCAACAATTCGTCTCATCTGGACATAAGTCATTCCGCCTTCAGTGAGGTCCATCGGGATCAGTATTATACTGCGCGGTCCACAGTGCAAGGTGACCAGACGGTCAATACCGTCGTCTATGGTAACCAGATCCTTCAGGATTCCCACTCAAGTGAGCTATGATTTTCACTCGGTCGGTTTGGTGCTACTGAACGCCGCCTTAGATCTCATCGAAGCGCTCCGCAGAGCGAGCGCGCAAAGTGCTTCCCATGATTCTGCAGAGCGGTACCCAGCGTCAAAGTGTATCGGGGGGACACGAGTCGAATTACTTGCTCATCTAGCCTCTTGGGTAGACGAACTCGACGGGAAACCCATATGTTGGTTGAACGGCCGGCCTGGATCAGGCAAGTCGGCAGTATCACAGACCATCGCCGAGAAATATGCGGGCGAGGAGCGTCTTGCTGCTAGCTTCTTTTTTTCGCGAAGAGACCTTGAGCGACGTACCACGCAACACATCATCCCGACACTCACTATGCAACTCCTCGCTTTTCTTCCCTCGATCCGTCCGGCTGTTGTTGCAGCGTTGGAAAGCGACGATATGCTTCCGATGAAGGTCCTCCGCGAGCAGATGGAGAAGCTATTGCTGGGACCATTATCTACAGCGACGGAAACTCCCGGTTCACCCTTTCTGATCATTGTCGACGCGCTTGACGAGTGCGACGACGAGAGTCTCGTGTCAGAACTCGTAACACTGCTCACACTTCTTCCCCGCAAGACTTCACTCCCGCTACGATTGTTAATCACAAGCAGGACCGAGCCTTGGCTTCAATCGCAATTTCACCAACCAGACATCGCGGCCCTTACACTGTCTCTCGATATCCATGATTTCAGCGCAGAGGACGACATTCGCTCGTTTTTACGCCGTTCCCTAGACGACACGTACAACCAACATCTCCAGGTGATGGAAAATGTCCCTCGCCCATAGCCGTCTTCGGACGACCTGGATCGTCTGGTCAAGAAGGCCGCTGGATTGTTCATCTTCGCCCTGACAGCCGCCAAATTCGTCGGAGCCAAGATTCATAATCCTGTTACCCGTCTGCAAGCCATCCTTGAGGACACGGCTTCGGAATACACTGGCTCCGCATACGCAGAACTAGATTCGCTTTATCGAGATGCGATTTCCAGCTTTCCCGACCCGGATATCGCACGTCTCATACTCGGCGTCGTTTACTGCTTGACATCCCCCATGTCCGTCCCAGCCCTCCACAAGCTGCTACAACGCCCCAATGTCGACGTTAGGCTCGTCGTCCCTGCTCTCAGCTCCGTTCTCCTGGGGTCAGAGGATGGGAAGCAGCCCGTTCAGTTTTACCACGCTTCTTTCCGCGACTTCTTGATCAATCAACAACGATCACGGAAGTATGCCATCAGCCCTGATGCTTACCATCGTCTTATGGCCCAGTCATGCTTCGAGACCATGTCAAATGCGTTGAAGCGCGACATCTGTGGCATTGGAGATCCAGCCAAGGCAAACATCGAGGTCCCGGATCTCGTTGAGCGCAGACAGGCAGTGTTCGATGAAGCTCTTCTGTATGCATGCAGGTTCTGGTCTCGTCATCTCGCACAGCTTCCAAACGACGGGGTTGCTACGGAAGGGCTGTTGAGCGGATTGAAAAGGTTCAGTACTGCGGTGCTGTTGTGCTGGATAGAAGGACTCAGTATCCTGGGCGAACTTGAACGCGCTGTGATGATGCTCCGTGAAGGGATTCGCTGGCTCAAGGTTTGTCTGTATTCCATACTCCTCTGGCTAGGCTGAGCATGCGCTGCAGACGTTGCGCGAGGGCCCAGAAGATACAATCCTGTTGTTTCAACAAGCTGAACGTCTTGTGGTGCTTTATATGGAACCCATCTCTCAATGTGCACTGCATGTCTATGTCACCGCAATCGCGTTTCTTCCCGATGACAGTTCTATCTACAACACTTTCAAGCATCAATTCCTTGGGACATTGGTCACGCAGCCTTCTGTTCCTAGGTATTATCCGCCCATCGTTCGGAGAGGCATCAATCTTCACAGTCCCATCTACTCTGTTGTCTTCTCCCCGTGTGATGACTTGATTGCTACCGCCAGTGCAAAGCAAGGTGTCCAGGTGTGGAATGCCATCACAGGCGGGAACATCGCGAGCCTTGGGGACCATTCCTTGACAGCTCTTCTCGTTCGTTTCTCACCGTCTGGAGTCTTCTTGGCGGCGGCGTTCGAAGGCGGGACTGTCGTAGCGTGGGACCCAAAAGTCGGCCGGGAACATCTGAAGCACGAACATTGTCACACCGAACCGATCACCTGTATCGAATTTTCGGCAAACAACTCTTTGCTTGCATCGGGTGCGCGGGACCGAGCAATCCAGGTTTGGTCGATGGAGACTGCACGGCCTCTGTACCGTTTAACCACGCATGAAGGACCAGTGACTTCGTTGGTGTTCTCCAGTGACTCCTTGAGGTTGTTCTCAGGAGGAGAAGACAATCTGGTCATCATCTGGAATATGTCGACTGGGAAGATAGTTCGCGGGATGATGGGTCATCGAAAGGCAGTGAACTGCGTTGCTGTATCCACGGATGGGAGAATCCTTGCATCGGGCTCTGAAGACAAGTCAGTCAAGATATGGGATACTGGCTCAGGGAAGTGTATGCAAACGTTTTCCAAGGGGCACTACAGTGGGATACGATCGGTTCACTTTTTCGCCGAGGACAAGCGTGTCGTCGCAACTTGCGGTGAAGCGATCGTATCCTGGGACGTCTCCTCACGCAATCTGTCGGAAACTCTTTGGGGAATTGAACTATTAATGAAGGAGGTGCTACAGCGTTACCCTTCTTGGCAAACCAAGGTCATCGGGTGGGGAACACCAAAGTCGGTCATGAGACTGCTCTTTCATGGCTCTGACGACGACGACGACTCTGCGAAACACCTCACTATCTCATTCGCGTCCCGGTCGCCGTCATTCGTATTTCAATACAACGACTACCTGCTTTCTGGGTCATTGTCTGATGTTCCAGCTAACAATCCGCCTCTGCGAACTAAATCCGCGACCGCAGTTTCGATATCATCGGACGGTCTTTGGGCTGCGACAGCCGACGGCCAAGGTTGGCTTGAGATTATCGATCTTTCGGTGGGCTCAAGAACATGGGAGGAATTGGAGACTACAGCAAAATCGGATCCCATCAGCCGCACAGATAAACTTGTACCCTCGCCCAGTGGCCACCGTTTCATCCTCCACTCCCTGGTAGATTGGTTCTTAGCCGATGCGGACTTCCACATCTTCAAGAAGGTCGTTGGGGTGGGAGTACTGAAGTCGATGGGCAGCGAGGGCGACGACTGTGTCCGTTTCAAGTTCTCTGCGGATGGCAGCATTTGTTTCTGTGCCGTTTCGAGTCTCCTCAGCGACAATAAAAGCACCATCCGCGTGTTTGATCCCGTGACGGGTGAGCAGCATACCGAGTTCACCGGACTGAAGAAGGTCCATTCACTTACTGCGTCTGCGGACGGTGCGCTCATTGCATGCGGTCATGGATCTGGTAAGGTGGAGGTTTTTGGGGTGTCAAGTGGAAGTCGAACGAGCATGAGCGGCTCCGACGACTCTCCCGTCGACGTTCTTGTCCTTTCCGATGGTGCGCAGGAACTCGTCGGGGGGTCCAAATCGGGGGTCGTCCGACTCTGGGATCGTGCAAGCGGGGAATGTAAAGCCACACTTGGAGCATCTACCTCAATGGTCACCGCGCTTGCGTACGCGAGCGGCGACAGAGCATGGATCGGAGTTGGACGAGAGGATGGCTCTCTCTCTGTATGGTGTCCGTCGACATCAGTATCGCATGACATTCTCCGAAGCGATCAAGCCAAAGTGAAGAACGTGGACTTTATCCGATTCTCGAGCGACCGGTCTAGGCTCACGTCGCGAGGCGAGGATGGGTCCATCTTTGAATGGGCTGCCCCTGTCAGCGCGGACGACGTGGCCACGGGCGAGTGTGCGCTTTGCACGCGCCGGGAGGGCACGGATCCGCAAGCCCCCTCGCTTCCCCACCTGCTTTCACGCTCTGATCCAGAAGATACCGTCGACGGTCTCTTCCACACCGCGTATCGCGTCCGGAAAGACGGCTGGATCGTTGACGGTGACCGGCGAGTCGTATGGCTGCCGCCATTCATACGCCCTCGCGGCAAGGACACGTTCTACGCGTTCGAGGATGGATCGGTGGTATTGCTTACGCCCGCTTCGAAATGGTTCCATTTCAGATACGTGGAAAATCGGAGCTGAGACTTGGGTGGGATGTTTGAGTGAAGGTATACCATGTATTCTATCATTTACCCTCTGTACCGCGGGATGAGCAGACCGCTGCCAGTGGTGGTTAGAGTAGTCGTATTCGCGAGCTGCTCGAAAAGTGTGTCCCTCCAAACCCCCTGAGGCGCGGCGGAAACCTTGGACAGGCGCCGCGGTGGCGTTTAGCCTGTCAGGATCACTGCGATTTCGAGATAAGTGCTGATAACCATCGCGCATCTTTCGTTACTAACGAGAGAAAGCCTTGACACGAGACGGGCGGCAGCCTGAGTTAGTTGGTAGCCCAACTCGTTCTGATTTGCATGAGTCGGACCAAGGCTGCAGGGTCCGAGTGTAACGGCCGGACCGCCGCGCGCAGCCGCTAAGCCAAAAGGCAGATGATACTGAGTGCTTAGCACTCAGTACCACAGGCAGTATATACATCAGTAAAACACTGGATTTGGTACAGGCCCACAGACCAGTACAAACTGGTACAGAGGTACAGACTGCTGGATTATTGGCACTATGACTTTATCACACAGCCAGCAGTGGAGTTGCTCTAGTTCAACTGTAGTAGTACTAGTAGCCTAAGTGATGAGGGGGATGGTTGATTGACATGGTTCACTATGCCAGTGGTAGTACTACTAGTCTAATGAAGTGTAGTGTTCATTCCCTAATGGGCACGGACTGGTCGAAAATTTCGTGTTCAACGTATCACGTGACCTTGGTCCAAGTCGCGTCTCTGGTTCACCAGTTGCGCTTGGCCAATCCCACCTTGCGCACGGCGAAGACGACGATGACACGGTATGGCTAATGCAGCAGCATCACTGTGGTGGGGACGATGACGCCCCGGGCCGCCACACACGGTGAAGACGACGATGTGGCGCAATCAATGCCACCAGCATCACCATCTCGGCGAGGACGACGACCCCGTCGGTACGCGCGCGGATAATGCCGTGTCACGCACGGGTCAAACGACGAGGACGACGAGGATGCATCAGGCCGTCGCACACGGTGGAAGTGACGACAACGGCGCCGCAGGCACGCGCGTGGCTAATGCCGTGTCATGCACAACGGCGACGACGACGACGTCCCGAGTCGTCTCACACGGCGAGGACGAGGACAACACCGTTGTCATCCTGGGCAGTCGCATACGGCGGAGACGAACGACAACGATGCCGGTATGCTTGTGGCCAATGCCACAGGGGCGAGGACCGGGCCCTGCGCTGTCGCAAACGGCGGCCATGACGACGACGAAGACGCCGGAACGCGTGTGGCCAATGCCACATCGTACACGGCGGCGACGACGAGGACGAGGACACCCGCGCTGTCGCACCCGGCG